>PVJN01002839.1:76879-110944 GCA_004026805.1 Lasiurus borealis | reverse complement strand
GACCTTTCAGTCCGCAAGCCGACACTCTATCCACTGAGCCAAACCAGTCTCGGCAATGATGTGATTTTTTAACAGTTATAAGATTTGGGAAGAAAGATAGGTAGATGAGTAGTAATAGAATAAAATAGCATCAGAATTACAATATATGTGTAAGCCCTAACAATAGTGCAGGCAAATATGCTCTATGGAATCTTCTGCCTGGTTTTGAAGGGCAGAAATCCTTCACATGTGATTTTTGCTCTGTCTGTCTCTGTCTTCACATTTGAAAGGGTCCCCCTTTTATGCTTAGTTATTATTTTGGGTCAATTTCTTTTGGATTAGTTGTTTTACTTAGTTCTTTTAAATTTATATTACCAGAGTGGATCTAGTTCATGTGGTTTTTATCCCTTCTACCAAGAAACCCATGCCTGAACTGGCTTTAGCTCATAATATATGGGATTATACATGCTAATCTAGCAACTAGCCCATACCTTCTCCCATCTTCTCTGCCTTAATTCCTGTAAGCAGGTTTAGTCAACAAATCAGTCACGTGGTGCCCTCACAGAGAGGAAGAATAGAGTAGTGGTTGAATACACAGTTTTTTAATCCATACTGCCTCTGTTCAAACCCATTCTCTCTTTATGAAATGAATAGTTTAGGGCTGTGGTTGGTAAACTTGAGCCACATGCAGCTCTTTTCCCCATTGAATGTGGCTCTTCCACAAAATACCATGGCCTGGGCAAGTCTATTTTGAAGAAGTGGCATTAAAAGAAGTTTAAATTTAAAAAATTTGACTCTCAAAAGAAATTTCAATCATTGTACTGTTGATATTTGGCTCTGTTGACTAATGAGTTTGCCCACCACTGGTCTAGGGCAATTTATTGGCTGCACTGTTTTCTGTGTCTAATGGTGCTATTGACTCATACTCTGAAAATTAAATGAGATTATTTCTATTAAATATTAAAAGGGTATTAGACATAGACAGAGCCCTCAATAAATGTTAGTTTTTATTTTTATTAGAGAGGAACAAGCCTGGAAAAAAGATTTTCTGCTTCTACTTTTGTGTTTTAGAAAAAAAAAATTTCTATCCCCCTTTACACATCTCTGTGTCAGTGCTTGCTGTGGAAGACCATGAATAAATATGGCAAGTTACAGTGACATTCTGTAGCATGAGAAGTTTTGGTTGTGGTTTAAGAAAACCATGGCAGAGAGAAGAGGAAAAAAGGTGATTTCACAAGTGTGGAGGTGACAGAGTCCAGCATTGGACAGTGAGAACCAAGTTTAAGAGGCCCTCAAACCTAAACATGGCTGGGAAATTATGTATAGTTTAGGAGGATGCTGAAAATCCTGCTTTTGGGGGCAGTCATGTTACAAAAGGGAAGGCCACTTCGATCACTGATGTGGAGCTACCAGCATCTGCGAATGTGAGCCCACCTGTCCTGGCAGAGATTGTTCCAGGGTGGATAAGTGTGTACTGAAGGTCCTTAAAAAGGATAAAAGTCTGTGGATAAGTGTGTACTGAAGGTCCTTAAAAAGGAGCAACAGAGTTCACTTTTTATAAACCTATATATCTTAGCATAGAAAGATATATCCAGAGTTGAAGTTTTTGAGTTGTATTTAATTGGAAAGTCTAGGTTATCATCTATTTTAATCTTATACATTTTTTATAACATGTTGATAACTGGTCTGTCTGCCTTAGTAGTCCTTGAGGTCTGAAGGGTCCCTCTGTTGGGCAGCTCTGATGATCAGCAAGGCATTTACACATTGAGCTACAGTCAGCCTCCGGGCCCTCATGGTTATAAAGTCTCTTCCTTTGACTCCTATAGCATTTGTATGTCTATCCTGGAAATTTAATACAGCCTGCTGTAATTGAGTGTTTATTTGTTTCTCTCTCCCATTGGATACTGGGCTCCTTAAGGACAAGTGATATGGCTTTCTCTTTGCCCCTCTAACATTTAGCATGATGCCAATCAGATGTAGGTGCCCAGTAAATGTTAATAGACTGGTACCTCGAGATACGAGTTTAATTCATTCCATAACCTTGCTCATATATCAAGTTGCTCATATCTCAAAGCAAATTTCCCAATTGAAATCAATTGAAATGCCGTTAATCCGTTCCAGCCCCCAAAATGCCACCCCAGTTGTTTTTGTTATGTGTTTTTGAATAAGAAAAATGTATTTATAAATGTCAAATATTGTATAAAAACATAATAAAAGAGAATGTAAAGGAATAAATTGGTTTTATAAAGTGTATTTACATACCTGTTACACTATTAGTGCTACACTTTATCCCTAAACTGAATGTAATTTAACTAATCTTCACTGAACTTAATTGCTACTGGTCTTTGCATTTTTGGCCGATTTAAAATAAAAAAAAAAAAAATGTCCAACGAGGTTTGCCGCTTCCTCCCTTTCAGAATGTTTAATGTTTCTGAAATGGATGAGGCAAGTTTCATTGAACAGCTCGGATGCATGACCAGTAGCAACTTTTTCGGGGTGTTTCTTTTCCACGAAGTGTGACACCCTCTCCCACATTCCTCAGATTTCCTTTAACTCACTTGTAGAGATCTCCTCCACCTCTGGATCCTCCTCGAAACCAATTTCTTGGAGAACCTCCGCATGTTGCTGAGACTGCAACTTTTTTTTTTTTTATTGATTTTTTTTTTTTTTTTACAGAGAGGAAGGGAGAGAGAAAGTCAGAAACATCGATGAGAGAGAGACATCGATCAGCCGCCTTCTGCATGCCCCACAGTGGAGATGTGCCCACAAGCAAGGTACATGCCCCCGACCAGAATCGAACCTGGGACCTTTCCAACGCTCTATCCACTGAGCCAAACCGGTCTTTTGTAACTCCTCCATGGTGAGTTCCAGAGAGTGCTCCTCGATGAGCTCATTCAGGTCTCTCTCATCCACCTCCAGGCCCATGGATTTTCCCAGAGACACTATCTCCTCCTCCACTGGCACCTCGGGTTCAAATCCTTCAAAGGTCCTTTCGGCTACGGCCTCAGGCCACAGCTTCTTCCATGCAGAGGTCAAAGTCCTCGTTGGAACACCCAGCCAGGCCTGATCAATAATTCTGAGGCATATCACGATGTTAAAGTGGTTCTTCCAGAACTCTCAAAGGGTGAGGTTTGTGTTCTCTGTCACCTCAAAGCAGCGCCGGAGAGCAGGTGCTTGATGTACAGCTTTTTAAAATTAGAAATCACCTCCTGATCCATGGGCTGCAGGATACGAGTGGTGTTGGGAGGTAGGTAGACAACCTTTATAAACTTGAACTCTTCGAGGAGTTCATCTTCGAGGTTCGGTGGGTGAGCAGGAGCATTGTCGAGGATGAGGAGAGCTTGCATGGTTAGGTTGTTTTCCTGTAGATATTTCTTCACGAAGGGCTGAAAACCAGGTTTACCCACTCCACAAAGAACTGCCTGGTGACCCATGCCTTCGGGTTTGCCCTCCACATAACTTGCAGTTTATCTTTTAAAATCTTATGTGACTTATAGACTCTGGGGTTTTCCGAATGGTATACGAGCAGAGGCTTGATCTTGCAGTCGCCACTCACATTGGCGCACAGTGCGAGAGTTAGCCTATCCTTCATGGGTTTGTGGCCTGGCATCGCCTTCTCCTCTGCCATTATATAAGTCCTATTTGGCATCTTCTTCCAGAAAAGCCCTGTCTCGTCACAGTTGAAGACTTGCTGGGGGATATATCCTTTGGCTTCTATCAGTTCGGAAACAGTTTTGAGGTAATCCTCAGCTGTCTTCACATCTGAACTTTTTGCCTCACCATGCCTGATGATGGAGTGAATGCCGGACCTTTTCCTGAAGTCATAAAACCAGCCTCTACTGGCTTTAAACGAGTCTTTCGATGCTTCATCCGTGGAAGTGTGCGGGGGTGTGCTCCAGCAAATCACTGTAAATCACTCTCACTTTCTCACATATGATGTCTTGTGTTAATGTATCTCCTTTAAGCTACTTCTCCGTCATCTACACCATCAGTAGATTCCCCAACTTTTCATGGAGAGAGCTACAGAGCTTAGAAATTATTGTAACGTCCTTAGCTGGCGTTATACCCTTTATTGACTCCTTATGTTTAAGCACAGTGCATACTGTTGAAGTACTATGCCCGAATTGCCTCGCCAAGTCAGCCACTCACACACCTTGCTCATATCTTTCTATGATTTCATGCTTTAATTCAATAGACATCATCCTCTTCTGAGCACTGACCTTTCCACTCGCTTTCTTCGGACACATGGTTATAAAAAGAAATGTGATAAAGTATGTAAATGCACAAAAGATGCTTCAACAATGAGGTAAACAAGCACAGTGACTGAGGCGTGGGAAACTATGAGACGCTCGAGTCGCAGTAAACTGGTGGGTTGTGTGCAGCCAGCTGATCCATGCCATTACCTCGTATCTCAAATGTTGCTCATATTTCAAAGCAAAAAATTGCTTGCTCGATGGCTCATATCTCAAAAATCTTATGTTAGGGCATTCATATCTCGAGGTACCACTGTATAGAGTCATACTGACCAGGGCTAATCCCTTTAGCAACTTACAAGCCATGAAAACTTTGAGGACAACTGTGATTATAAACAAGTCTCAAATCATATTTATGCATCTATAAACAATATTACTTGTGAAAATACAGCTTGGCATATATTTTTTAAAACTCATTTTTCCGGTTTGTTTTTTTAAATGCATTTTCCAGTTTGTTCACATCTTGAAGGAGTCATACTAGTTATAATGTTGGTTGCAAGTGCTGGTTACCTCCTTAAATTATGGTTTTAAAAAACTGTTTATTTTCAGAAATTTTCTCTTGATAACATTTCTTTAAGAATCAGTTGATAGGAGAATCCAAGATGGCGGCATAGGTAAACACCTACACTGCTGCCTTGCACAACAATTTCAAAACTACAACTAAAAGACAGAACGGTCATCATCCAGAACCACAGGAAAGCTGGCTGAGTGGAAATTCTACAACTAGAGGGAAAGAGAGGGTCTCAGAGGAGCTGCAAAAAGCTGAGGTACAGAGATGCACGCATGGAGAGAGCGGGTGTAGGAGAACTTGGCTGGCTTTCTCTGACAGGAGGGAAACAGGCACTCTCAAAGGCATTGAACCCCTTATCCTACGACACTAAACCCCAGATCCAGCCAAAACTCATACGGGGGGAGTTTGGACTGTGAAAAGGGAGAGGTGCACGGAAATTTAGGGGAGTCGCAAAAGATCAGAGGTCTGGTGGTGTGCACAGCACTGTGCGCAGAGGATAGACTGCTGATTGTGCCACTGGCTTTCACGAGTGGGCGGAAGACAGACCATCCCGACTGTGCCACTTCTGACTCCACTAAGCCCCTGTTTCAGGTGAAATCCTGGGGACCCAGACTTGTGTGGTCCCGGAGCGCAAGGAAGCCAGAAAAGCAGCTGTCTAGAGGCACTGCTCAAGTGCGGGCACAAAGACCGCTCCAGCGATTACCCAATCACGCAAGACTCAGGGGCCATGGAGGGCGGGGCTGACGGGAAGGCAAGGCAATCCCTTAAGCCCTGAGACTCCACCCATCCCAAGCTCAACAGAGAGCCTTTTGCGGTTTTGCAAGTCTTGTATCATAAGGCTGAATCCAACACGGAAGATTTCCCAGCATAGTGAAAATGCCTAAACAAGGGAAGGGATCACAAACAAAAGAAATGGAGGAAAACAAACGACTGGATATAGAGTTCAAAACCACGCTTATAAGGTTTTTCAAGAATATACTAGAAAACTTGGATAAAGTTAGTGAAACCCAAGAGGAGATGAAAAAGAACCAACTAGAGATGGAAAAGATCCAACTAGAGATGGAAAAGGTCCAACTAGAGATGACAAAGGACCAACTAGAAGTTAAACATACAGTGACTGAAATAAAAAATATTATACAGAGTCTTGACAGCAGACTAGAGAAAGGCAAGAATCAAGTCAAAAATTTGAAATATAAAGAATCAGAAAACACTCAACTGGAAAAGCAAGAAGAAAAAAGAATCCAAAACTGTGAAGATAATGTAAGGAGCCTCTGGGACAGCTTCAAGCGTACCAACATCAGAATTGTGAGGGTGCCAGAGGAAGAGAGACAGGAAGATACTGAAAACCCATTTAAAGAAATAATGACTGAAAACTTCCCACATCTGGTAAAAGAAATAGACTTACAAGTCCAGGAAGCACACAAAATCCCATATAAAAGAAATCCAAAGAGGACTACACCAAGACACATCATAATCAAAATACCAAGAGCAAAAGACAAAGAGAGAATATTAAAAGCAGCAAGAGAAAAACAGTTCATTACCTACAAGGGAGAACCCATACGACTGTCAGCTGATTTCTCAACAGAAACAATGCAGGCCAGAAAGGAGTGGCAAGAAATATTCAACGTGATTAATAGCAAGAACCTACAACCAAGAATACTCTATCCCGCAAAGCTATCATTCAGAATTGAAGGGCAGATAAAGAGCTTCACAGATAAGAAAAAGCTAAAGGAGTTAATCAACTCTGAACCAGTATTATATGAAATGCTGAAAGGTACTCTTTAAGAAGAGGAGAAGAAAAAGGTAAAAGTCAAAAATTATGAACAACAAATACATATCTATCAACAAGTGAATCTAAAAATTAAGTGAATTAAAAATTTGATCAACTGAAAAACTGATGAATATAATAGAATCAGGAGCACAGAAAGGGAGTGGACTGATAATTCTCAAGGGGAAGGGGTGAGGGGTGTACAGGGAGAGACTGGACAAAAATCATACACCTATGGATGAGGTCAATGGGAGGGAGGTTAGGGCAGAGGAAAAGGTGGGAGTTGGGTGGAGGGAAGCTATGGAGAGGAAAAAAGAGAAACAAATGTAATAATCTCAATAATAAAGATTTAATTAAAAAAAGAATCGGTTGATAAATATTATGTAAATATTTAGCTTTTAAAAATGTATCTTTATTATTGAAAGTATTACATTTTTCCCCCATTTTTTTCTCCAATGATCCTCTCTACTCTTTGTCCCCACCCCTAAGGTTTCTACCACACTATTGTCTGTGTCCATGGGTTATATATACATGAGTGGATAAAAAAGCTATGACACATTTACACCATGGAATACTATGCAACTGTAAAAAGAAGAATCTCTTACCCTTTGAGACAGCATGGAGGGATCTGGAGAGTACTATGCTAAGTGTAATGAGCCAGTCAGAGAAAGACACATGATCTCACTTATGTGGAATCTAATGAACAAAATAAACTGATGAATAAAATAGATCCAGAGACATACAAGCATGGAACAGACTGACGAATCTCAGTGGGAAAGCGAGGGTGGGAAGGTGTTGGGGGAGAGATTAACCAAAGAATTTAAATCATTATTACAAAGTTTTTTGTAGCTTACCACAGGGATTTTGGGTATTCATTCCAAGCAGTCTATGAGGTGTCTTTCTTCTAATAGTTCTTGTGCCCAACAACAGTGCCTGGCACTTTGTAAAATTGTTCAATATACCCATTGATGCAAAGTTAAACATTTTCACTAAATTATTAAATTCAATAATTTTACTTAGAAAAAATATCTTGCCTCAAATATTTAGGAAGCTCCCTGATCCCTCTGGGAATTTAACATTAGTTAAAATCATTATGCCTTTCGTATTTCTGTTTATGAATGTTTCGTTCAATGCTGAGTGCACAATTTGAATGAGTTTCAGAAACGGAGTTTTGGAACCTAAGCAAGTCATTTAACAGTATAAAAATGCTTCCAGAGAAATAGGTTTAGGTCTTTCAGAGCAAGTAATTTCCCTTTCATCACTGACTAGCACTTTGGATACTGTCTTCTTACCTCCTGAAGCTAGTGATAGCAGTTAGGATCTCCTGTATCTGTTGCAAACGCAGCCTTCTGCAGAGGCTTTATAGAGCATGCACTGGCATCCCAGAACATCCTGTTAATTAAGGGCTCACAGCCGTGTTTCACCTTTATTATCCTCCATGGCCTATGCTGTCAGGTTCTGTTCCTCTTCCTTAGCAATGGAGTCTGAAATTGGAATTCCAGCTGGAGGCTTCACTCCATGAGGAGACTGTGAACACTACGCTTTTCCGAATATGTTCTCTTACAGAGCACCTGTCAGTAGTAGCTCACTTGTTAAAATGTGGATGTTTTACCATTCTGTCATTCACTTAGAAATAGTGTCTACCCCTTGAGCAAGTAGAGTCTTCGGAGAAAGAGGTTTAATAAAAGCCCTTATAATTAATAAACCATTATTTTAATCATGCCCTAATGAATATAAATATTTTACTCAGGTAGTCTATTAGAAGATAACTCTAATTTAAAGCCTTTTTGAAATGTTAGGCTATTAATATCTTCTTCACTGGGTTGAAGTACTATTAAATGATCCAGTGCATTTAAATTGGTTTGCACAATGACTGAGAGAAAACAAGCAGTAAGTGCAATTTAACTATTATTATTACAATTTTCAAAATAAACATATATGCAACATAAATAAAATAAACTTCTATTTGTTTGAATAAGTTTCTAGAGTGCCTAGGAAGGGAGGGAGCAACAATCTTGTTACAATTTAGCCCAAAGATTAAAGTCATAAAAGTGTAGATTTAATGTGCATTTTATATATCATACATTTCTTTTAAATAAATTAACTTGGACATATTCTGAATAGAAAACAGATGTATGACAAGAATAAAGAAGCCATAAGATCGTTGCAGTTGAATGTATAAATGTAAAAAGAGCTTGATGTATCATGGTGAAGATATAAGCCAACATAATCCTGCACTGTCCTAGTTTGTTGTGTTTTTATTTTCTACTAGAGGTCTGCTGCATGAAATTCATGCAGGGAAGGGGTTGTTCCTCAGCCCGGCCTGCACTCTCTCACAGTCTGGGATTGCTGGTTCCTAACTGCTTGCCTGCCTGCCTGGTCATCCCTAACCCCTCTGCCTGCCTTATCACCCCTAACTGGCTCTGCCTCACTCCCACTGCCGCAGCTTTGTCCAGAAAGATGTCCAGAATGATGTCTGGAAGGTCATTCAGCTGTCCAGGCTAATTAGCATATTATGCTTTTATTATTATAGATAAGAAATATTACTGATGATTACCTTTTTTCTAAGAAAATTAAAATGGGAGCAGACCATCTAGAGATGGAAATAATGACTGATGAGGCCTTGTGCCTCTCTTTTGGAAAAGTGACAGCATCTTCAATTATTAAGGGGTATTTGTGTGACCCTGCTATTGTTCCTGGAAGTTTAATATAGGATAGTAGGGGGAGAATAAATGCCGAATAGGCAAAGGGAAGGTTTTTGTCTGTTGACTCAGAGCTCCATGAATGCCCCTTCTGTGCTTTTCTCTAGTGCAGGGGAAACTGTGTTTCCTAGATGCCCCTGGCAGCTATGTTCTCACTGCAGAGCATGGACGCAGTGAAGAAGCTCCACTCTCTGCTCCTTTCTGGGCTCAGCAGGGTGAGGACAGGGTGAAGGCAGGGGCAGAAGCAGGGGAAGGGGCAGGGGTAGGAGCAGGGGCAAGGGCAGTGCAGTCCACAGGCTGCTGTCTTTTTGGCAGCACCATTCCAATGGCAGCAGTAACTTCTCAGCAGCCTCAGCAGGGTATGGTCTGGCTTCTTCATCCATGAAAGTGAGAATGGCTTCCTGTAACTATTAATCTATAACTTCACTTTTTTTTTCTCTTCTACCCTTTCCTTTCCAACCCTTTGTTAACCAATTCCTGATATTAAATTCTATCTGTTTGAAATACCTAGTGGGGGCTCTATTTCTCTACTGATGCAGGTGAACCCACAGCCCAGCCTACGCAAAAAATAATATGAATGGGAGGAGAAGGAGAAAAAGGAGATCATTGATAGACCAGAAAAAAAGAAAAAGAAGAAATCATATAATAGGACATTAGGGATAACATGTTATGATTTATTTTTTTGTTTGTTAATCCTCCTTAGTGAATATTTTCTCATAGATTTTGAGAGAGAGACATTGATGTATTGATGTGAGAGAGACACATAAATTGGTTGTCTCCTGCATCTGCACTGAACAGGGCTGATGATCGAACCCGCAACCGAGGTTTGTACACTTGAACCTGAGATCCTTTAGTGGGCAAGTTCTCTAACCATTGAGCACACTGGCCAGGGCCATGCTATAATTTCTGATGTTGGCAGTTGCAGGTGGTGATAAGGCTCAGAGTACAGCTTTGGAAATAGTGGCTGAGATGAAGTGAAAGTGTAGTTTCACTGTGATTGATGATTTTTTAACTGGGATGTAATGGTGCTACTTGGTTCACTCAAGTGACTGTTAAAATAAGGAACAATAATTCCAGGATATGAGATAGGGAGAAGGATGAGGGCATGTCAGACTGTGCCATGGAGGCTCCGAGCAGGCAGTGTGTGTGTGTATGTGTGTGTGTGTGTCCACTGGGGGCCTGCCCCCAGCCACACCACAGAGGCTCAGAGCAGGTGCTGTGTGAGTATGTGTTGGTGTGTGATCATTGGGGCCCTGCCTCCAGCCATACTGTAGAGACTCGGAGATGTCCCTGCATGTTGTTCTCTCAGGCCCTGGCCCCTCCTCTTGAGCTGGCCATAACTATTATGGAGTCCTGACCTAATTTGCATATTGCTTTATTATATATATAGATATATAGATATTTTTTAAACCTAATGAGTTATGATTCTCATAGCTGACTTTTGAAGGCTGTTTTCTTTCTTGACCTCAGTTTAAGCATCAATATAAGTTTAAAAGCTTACTAAAGATACATAGAGTTTCTAGGTACACATCTAACATGACCCACCAAATGTATCTTGAACATTTATCATTTTTTCTGAATAATACTACTTTCCTTTTTACATTATACATCTCTAATTATAAGTTGGAAATGTATACTGTTTCTTATACATCACTGCCATTGCAGTGATACTCTTTCTTATAAAGAAACTAGAGGCCTGGTGCACGAAACTCGTGCAAAGGGGCAGGTGTCCCTCAGCCCAGCCTGCACCCTCTCCAATCTGGGACCCCTTGAAGGATGTCTGACTGCCCATTTAGGCTGGTCCCAGTGGACTGTTGGCTACTAACTGTTCTCGATTGCCTGCCTGCATGATTGCCCGTAGCTGCTTCTGCCTGCCAGCTTGATCACCTCCTAACCACACCTTTTCCAGCCAGCCAGATCAAGGTCTAACTGCTCCCTTGCCAGCCTAGTCACCCCTAACTGCTCCTCTGCTGGCCCGATTACCCCTAACTGCCATCCACTGCTGACCTGATCACCCCTAACTTCCCTCCTATGCTGGCCTGGTCACCCCTACCTGCCCTCCCCTGCCAGCCTGGTCCCCCCAAAATGCCCTCCCCTGCAGGCCTGGTTCCCCCCCAACTTCCCTCTCCTGCAGGTCTGGTCTCTCTCAACCGCCTCCCCTACCACATGGTCACCTTTAACTGCCCTCTCCAGCAGGCCTGATCACCCTCATCTGCCCTCCTCTGCTGGCCATTTTGTGTCCCCATGGGGTTGGCCATCTTCTGTATTGGAGTGATGGCAAATTTGCATATTATCTCTTTGTTATGTGACTGTTTCACAAAATTCTGTTGAAAAAGCTAGAGCAACTTTTTCCCAAAACTAGATACCAGCAAAGTAGGAAAGACTTGTTAAACTCATGGTACTGCTTTATAACAGGTAGCACAATCCAGTTTGTAAATTTGCTAATTATATTGACATTTTTCTTGGCCAAGAACAATTTCAAATATATCCACATATTTTTACTGTCATGATCAGAATTTCTTTGCCAAAACTGACTCCAACAGGCAGAGCTTAACATGGTTTACAAGAGGATTATGTAAATTTACTTTTAGTAAAGTGGCTTCAATTTTTCATTTACCATCACAAATTTGCTGGGACAGGCATGTAATGTTTCTGGAACTTTGCAAATCTTTTCATGTAATTTTTGCTATACATATCACAATTAGGGCTCACTTACATAAGAAGACATTGATGTGTTTTCAAAGGTATTTAATAAAATTTGCCCACAAAAATATTTGTACAATACAACTTTTTTGTTGTTGTTGCATAAATCCAGTCAAGAACTCATAGTTTTTCATCTCTGGAGTTTAGGCTAGGGATTTGGCTTGGAGCTGTAAATTGGAGCTGGAAAGTGGATGGGGATTCTGGATATATTTCATAGAATTTCCTCACAGGTTAGCTGTAGGTTTGTGGGAAACAGAAGAATCCAGAATGACACTAAGGATTTTGGTCTAAGCAAATGGAAGGATGGAGTCACCATCCTGTGAGAGATAAGGCTAAAGCATTTTCCAGGGAAAATGTTGAATTCTAGAAATGTTAATTTTGAGATGTCATAAATGTAGGATATCTTCTGTTTGGTCTCTAATATCCCTTCTCCACTCTTCTCTATTGTGCTCTGTGCACTCTGAAAAGATTGATCTCTGCATGGAATCCCTTTGCTCTGCAACTTTTGATTGTGTTAGCAAATGGGGAGCTCAAAGACTAGAGAGAGGAAGGAGAATGAGATCATGGACCTATTTTCCTCTCCTTGTCACACTGAGGTTTTTCTCCAGTTCTGTTATGTGACCAAATATTAGCTCTATTCCCTTAGTGATCTCATATCACTATTCTCTTCTTCCAATTTATAGTAACTTCCCTTTTTTTTGGATTTATGGGTCTTAATAGGTTTGTTGCTAATGATCCAGAGTCACTGCACTATCTACCATGGTTTCTTCAGTATGTCCACAACTTTGCAACCAGGCAATTTATCAAAAAACCTTCCTCAAATTTCCTAATTTTAGTGTGCACTCTGTTTCTTATCTGGACCCTTCCACCTTCAAGTGGAGCTGAAAAGTTAATACATTGGTTATACAGCCCTGGAGTTTATGAGAGGGGTCTGGCATGGTGAAGTAAATTGGGAGTCATTAATATATAGATGTTACACAGATAGTATATAGATAGCATTAGTATAGAGATGGAAGAGATTGTTGAGAAAATATATATAAAACAGAGCCCTAGCCAACGTAATTCAGTTAATTGGGCATCATCCCAGTCAGAATACATGCCTGGGTTGCAGGCTCAATTTCCTATGGGGAGGCATGCAGGAGGCAGCCAATTGTGTTTCACTTTCACATCCATGTTTCTCTTTCTCTCTCCTTATCCCTCCTTCTCTCTCTAAAATGCAATAAAAATATATGTTTATTTAGAAAGGTAGAAAGGATAAAGACCTAGGTAATCCATAAACAATAACTAGTGACGTTTTGGGAAAACTCTGAGTGTGGTGTCCTGGCCAAATAAAGAAAGCACAGTAAAGAAAAGGGGGAAGCCAAAACCGGTTTAGCTCAGTGGATAGTGTCGGTCTGTGGACTGAAGGGTCCCGGGTTTGATTCTGGTCAAGGGCATGTACCTTGGTTGTGGGCACATCCCCAGTGGGGGGCGTGCAAGAGGCCGCTGACCAATGTCTCTCTCTCATCAATGTTTCTAACTCTCTATCCCTCTCCTTCCTCTCTTTAAAATATCAATAAAATATATTTAAAAAAGAAAAGAAAAGGGGGAAATCAGCTGTGTGAAATACTCTTAGTAGCCACATATTATGAGCACAGATAATGAATTGGCCACTGGATTGCACCACATGATAGAGATAAAAACCTGATTGAGGCAGGTGCAAGAGTGAGTAGGTGTGAAGGATTGGAAACAAAGATGATAGACACATTTTGAAGGGTTTTGCTGCCATAGGATGCAAAATAATGGTTGGTAGCTGGTGACAGAAGTGGGGTCAAGTTCAAAAAAATGGAGAACTCTGTACTCATACTGTTGGTAATTTCTTCCAGACCCATAACTGTTAAGTACTAGATACATGCATGCACTTTACTGCAAATTAGATTCCAGGGAATGAAAACAGAATGCATCAAGTTTTGTATATGAGAGAAATCATGGTGCATTTGGATGACTGTTATCATTAGCTCAACATGGCTATAGGATGGAGTGAAAGCAGAGATAAGGCCCTTAGTCTAACTCAGAGGTTCTGAGTCTCTTCAACAACCATGTGAATGAGCTTGCAAACAGATCTGCCCCCAGTGAACCTTGAGAATACTGCTGCCCCAGCTGACACCTTGATAGTAGCCTTGTGAGAGTCTGAGAGAGAAGACCTAGCTAAACCACTCCCAGATTCATGACCCAGCTAAGTCATTCCCATGTTCACATTACACAATCTAAATCATTTGTTGTGGGGTGTTTTGTGTGTGTTTCTTTTTTTTTAGTGAATATTTATGTGGCAATAGTTAATAAATACACTTTCAGAAAAGTCAACTCAGATGGCACTGCTATGTAAAAAATAAAAAGGAGCAAGCCTTCAATAAATAGTCTGCTTGTACAAATGCAGATCAGAAGTAACAGTTGCAGTTACTGTACTTTCCTAAAACCTGCTGGAATGATCTTTCCCCATATACCTTTTCCCATGGCATTCAGTCCTCACAGTATTTACTACATTCCTCTAGGCCAGTCTAATTTCAGCCCTAATATCTCTTACACTGAACATTTCACTATAGTTAAGACTATTCTTTGCACTTCTATCATACAAAATACCCTTTGGCCCAGAAAATTCCAGAAAAGATTTAAATGTAATTACTTGGCTGCTTAAAATTCAGCACATCAATTTTAGTAGTGTATGCAACTTGAAAGGTAGCCCATTATACAATTTGCACCTAGCAATATCTTAGTATAGATAACTTTATCAAAATATTAGCAACAGAACCTCGAGAGAATAGAACATGAAACAGACTGCAATTTTTGTGCATGAAAAAAGGAAAGGGAAAACATACTTGCTTCAGTGTTTAGGGCCTGTCACATTGTTAGTGCTGAGTGAATATTGAATGAATCAACAACTAGAATATTAAAGTTGGAATGATGAAACTCTTACACTCAGGGAAGAATATGAGGACTTGGGAGGTTTGGAGGAGGCAGGGATAGTAGTAAAATAAAAAAATGAGACACAGAAGAGGAATATGGGAGGAGGTACCATAAATGACTACCAGCTTCTAGATCTATCCATGCTTAATTGTTAGGGGGGGAAAAAGACATTGTGATAAAGCCAAATATTAATTTATTGTCTTCTATTGCATAGGGGGAAAATACTTTATATTGTTCCTTAGAAATTCAGGCAGTGGCAATAGATATAGTTTCTAGAGAAATATCACTTACCCTACTCTTCTTATATTAGGAAAAGTTCAGTTGAAAGAGGCTTCCAGCACGTTCTGTGGTTGAGGGTGAAATTTTCTAAAATTTAAGGTCTGTGAAATGAAAAGAATATTTATTTCTTTTTTAAAATATATTTTTATTGATTGATTTCAGAGAAGAAGGGAGAGGGAGAGCGAGATAGAACCATCTATGATGAGAGAGAATCACTGGCTGCCTCCTGCATGCCCCACATTGGGGATGAAGCTGGCATATGCCCTGACCGGGGAATCGAACAATGACCTTCTAATTCATAGGTCGATGCTAAACCACTGAGATACACCAGCTGGGCAAAGAGAAGTATTTCTTATTTTTATTTCTTTGATAGATTTGGAGAGTTTTTGTGGTGGGGCTTTACTGAGCTATCTCTAATATTACACTGTATAGGCGGTGTTAATGTGGACGAGAAGGGATTCTAGAATTATTGTAACAAAAATTCAGCCAATAATGGAATACATTAAGCAACAATGTCATGAATAATTAAATATTTCATGTTACTCATTTCTAACTATATAATTTTCATTTCTGTTTAATTTTAGGATATGCAAGGCATGATTTAACTGTGATTTTATTACTATCATATTTTGGATATAAGAGTAGTAAAGAGTAGGATAAAGATGAGGACCTAATCTATTGGAAGCCCCCTTTACTAGCAGAGAGCTGTGGACAAGGAACCCGGAAGGCTGGTCAGCCTTAAAGTTCTGAAAGATCAGAGCCAACTACCCACTGTCTAATTGAAACAATGGTAGTTAAAGCAAATTCCACCTTTTAATCTTATGTAAATCCTTGCTGATTGGCTATTATTGGAATTGCCTGCCTAAAGGCTATGGGTGTATCCTAAAGTCTTAATACGTAAAAGGAATAGCAAGGCCAGAGCTGGGTGAAGTCCTTCCCCTTGAGTTGGGCTCCCTCCTCCCCCCAATATTTCCAAATTAATATTTTCTAGTCTCTTTCATTTGCATGTGGCCTCCTTCCGAGTCCGAACCCTGAACCTGAACCCTAAACCTTGTGGGACATGAAAGGGGTTCACTACATTAATCTATATTTCTTTCAAATTTTATTTTTTGATTAAACTTTCACTTCAGTGTACAAATTCATGAGGCCATTTATTTTAACCTTAAGATTAAACAAATATATTGAGCATAATGAAATAGGATCTTAAGAGAATTCATCTCAGGTAAAAACTGCTATTTGACCTGGAAGGTCACATATCCATCCCAAATCACAAAGGTTATTCTCCTGTGCCTGAGGACCAGAACCATAAGTGATTGATTCCTGTTGACTGACTCAGTGGCTGTAGGAGTTGAAACTGTAGATGACCTTTAGAGATTATTAACTTTGTTCAATTTTGCTTCTGTACAATCTGCTTTCGAAAGATAAGTCCACATTCCAATGTCTAGCAGCATGTGGTTAGGAGATAAGGAGCGGTCAAGGTCAACAGGAACAGTTGTGGCCCACTGAAACCCACCCCTGTGGCTGTCTGTGGAATTTAGAACAATAGAAAAAAAAAAAGTATGGTTTGGATCTTTAAAAAGGGCTGCATATCTCTGAGATGGCACCGTCCTGAGTGTGTGGACTCCACCTGCATGTGGTGCCATCACTGGCCAGCTCAATAAATCCTTGCTTGCTTATCGCCAATTTAGCAGCCTCTGTGGTCATTTGCAACTGGTCAAGGAAGTTGCCCCACAACACATAATATTTGTGATATTAGAATTAATGTGCTTTTTGTCCTGATTCTAGATAAAATAGAGAATATAATCATCCTGGGATCACACTTTCTTTTCTTTTTTTATAGCAGTGTAGTATTCTTTTGTGTAGATGTATCATAGTTCTCTAATCCATTAATCTGCTGATGGGCACTAGACTATTTCCAAATCTTAGTTATTGTAAATTGTGCACCATAGGGGTGCATATATCCTTTCTGATAGGTGTTTCTGTTTTTCTTGGGATATATTCCTAAAAGTGATATTACTGGGTCAAATGGCAGTTCAATTTTTAATTTTTTGAGGAAATGCCATACTGTTTTCTATAATGGCTATACCAGTCTGCATTCCCCCTAGCCGTGCACAAGGGTTCCTTTTTCTCTGCATCCTCTCCAGCATTTGTCCTTTGTTGATTTGTAGATGATAGCCGTTCTGGCAGGTGTGAGATGGTACCTCACTATTGTTTTGATTTGAATCTCTCAGATAATTAGTGACTTTGAGCATGTTTTCATATGTCTCTTAGCTTTCTGTATGTGCTCTTTTGAAAAGTATCTATTTAAGTCCTTTGTTCATTTTTTTATTGTATTGTTTATTTTCCTTTTGTTAAATTGTATGCATTCCCTTTAAATTTTAGAGGTTAATGCCTTATCTGAGATAACATTGGAAAACATGTCCTCCCTTGGAGTGGGCTTTCTTGTTGTTTTGTTAATAATTTCTTTTGCTGGGCAGATTATTTTATTTTGATGTAGTCCCATTTGGCTTTTTTCTCCTTAGTTTCCAATGCCCTAGGAGCTCTATTGGTAAAGATATTGCTATGACAAATGTATGCTATTTTGGTGCCTTTGGATTCTTTTAAGATTTTTATGGTTTCCCATCTTAGGTTTAAATCCTGTATTCATTTTGAGTTTATTTTTGTGTATGGTGTAAGTTGGTGGTCTAGTTTCATTTTTTTTTCAAATAACTGTCCAATTTTCCCAACACCATTTATTTAAGAGACTGTCTTGACTCCATTTTATGCTCTTGTCTCCTTGGTCAAATATTAATTGAACATAATGGCTTGTGTCAATTTTTTGGGTTCTCTGTTCTGTTCCATTGGTCTATATGTCTGTTCTTGTGCCAGTACCAAGAAGTTTTGAGAACAGTGGATTTGTAGTATAGCTAGATATCTGGTATTGTGATCCTTCCAACATTGTTCTTCTTTCTTAAGATTGCTACAGCTATTTGGGGTCTTTTTTATTCCAGATGATATTTTGGAGAGTTTGTCTTAGGTCTTTGAAGTATTTCATTGGTATTTTATTTTTATTTTTTTAATATTTTTAATATATTTTATTGATTTTTTTTTACAGAGAGGGGAAGTGAGAGGGATAGAGAGTCAGAAACCCCAATGTGAGAGAAACATCAAACAGCTGCCTCCTGCAATACCTCCTACTGGGGATATGCCCACAACCAAGGTATATGCCCTTGGCTAGAATCAAACCCAGGACCTTTCAGTCTACAGGCTGATGTTCTATCCACTGAGCCAAACCAGTCATGGCTCCATTGATATTTTAATGGGGATTGCATTGAATTTATAGATTGCTTTGGGTATTATGGTCATTTTAATGATGTTGATTCTACTGATCCATGAACATGGTATATTCTTCCATTTCTTTATGTCTTCTTCTATCTTTTTTTTCAGAATCCTGAAACTTTCTGAGTAAGGTCCTTTATCTTCTTCGTTAAATTTATTCGTAGGTATCTTATTATTAGTTGTTGTTGGTGGTTAAATTTATTCCTAGGTATCTTATTATTAGCTGCTGGCGGTGGTGGTTAAATTTATTCCTAGGTATCGTATTATTATTATTATTATTATTAGTTGTTGTTGTTGTTGCAATGGTAAATGGGATTGCTTTTTCACTTTCTCTTTCTGATAGTTTATTATTGGTGCATAGAAAAGCCATAAACTTCTGGGTTTGGGGATTAGGGTAATGCTGGCTTCATAGAAAGAGCTTGGAAGCATTCTTTCCTCTTGAATTTTTTGCAATAGCCCAAGAAATATACGTTTTATTTCTTTTTTGAATGTTTGATAAAACTCCCCTGGGATGCCTTCTGGTCCAGGACTTCGGTTTTTTGGAAGATTTTTTTTATTACTGCTTCAATTTCCTCCATAGTTATTGACTATTCAGATTTTTTTTATTCCTCATGGTTGAGTTTTGGAAGGTTGTATTTTTCTGGGAATATGTCTATTTCTTCTAGGTTGACCAGTTTGTTGGAGTAGAGTTGCTCATAGTATTTTTTTTAATGACTCTTCATATTTCTGTGGGGTCTGTTATTTTGCCTCTTTCATTTCTGATTTTGTTTACTTGGGTCTTCTCTCTTTGCTTCTTGGTGAGCCTGGCTGAAGTTCATCAATCGTGTTTATCCTTTCATAGAAGGGACCTTTTTTCCCAATTTATTTATTTGTTTGTTTGTTTGTTTGTTTTATTTTTGGTCTCTGTGTCATTTATTTCTACTCTGATCTTTATCATCTCCTTCCTTATGCTGGGTTTTGGTGTTTTTCCTGTTGCTCTGTTTTTAATTCTTCAAGTTGCAGAGTTAGATGGTTGATTACCAGTTTTTCTTATGTGTGTTTGTTTGTTTGTTTGTTTGTTTAATGTAGATCTGTAATGCTATAAACTTCCCTCTCAGGACTGTTTTCACTGTGTCCCATAGATTTTGGATTTTTGTGTTTTCATTGTCATTTGTTTCCAGGATTTTTTTTTAAATTTCTTCTTTGTTCTCTTTGTTAACCCACTCATTGTTTAATAGTATATTATTCATCCTCCAAGTGCTGGAATTATTTCAATTGTTTTTATTGTATTTAATTTCTAATTTTAAGCCATTGTGATCTGAGGAAATGCTTGATATGATTTCAATCTTCTTGAATTTGGATAGACTTTGCCTCTGTTCTGATATATGGTCTACCTTGGAAAATGTTCCATGTGCACTTGAGAAGAATGTATACTCTGTACTTTTGAGGTGGCATGTTCTAAAGATGTTAAGTTCATCTAATATAGTGAGTCATTTAGGATTGCTGTTTCTTTGCTAATTTTTTTTGTCTACAGGATTTATCCAGTGATGTTAATGGGATATTAAAATCTCCTACTAAGATTGAATTTCTGTCAATCTCTCCCCTGATATATCCTAGAAGTTTATTTTATGTATTTTGGTGTTTCTGCATTGGGTGCATATATGTTTATTAGAGTTATATCTTCTTGTTGTATTGATCCCTTTAGAATTGTGAAGTGGCCTTCCTTGTCTCTTGTTATGGTCTTCACTTTGAGGTCTATTTTGTCAGATATAAGTATTGCTACTCCAGCTTTTTTTTTTTTTTTCCATTAGCCTGATAGATATTTTTCCATCCCTTCCCTCTCAGTGTGTATGAGTCCCTTATTCTGAGGTGGGTCTCCTGTAAACAGCATATATATGCATCATGTTTTCTTATCCATTCAGTCACTCAATGTCTTTTGCTTGGAGCACTCAATCCATTTATGTTTAATGTTATTATTGATAGGTACTTGTTTATAGCCTTTTCTGTAATTTATGCCTGTGTTTCTTCCTCCCTTTCTATTTCTTCTTTTTTACAGCATTCCTTTAGCATTTCTTGCATTGTTTGCTTGGTAGTGATAAACTTCCCTAGCATTTTGTTTGTTTGTTTTGTCTATGAAGCTCCTGATTTCCCCTTCAATTTTGATTAATAGTTTTTCTGGATAGAGTATTATTGGATTCAGTCCTTTGCTTTGCAATACTTTGTATACTTTATTCTATTCTCTTATAGCTTGGTGTGTTTCTGTTGAGAAATTATTTGATGATCTTATAGGGGATCCATTGTAGGTAACTCTCTCTTGCAGCATTTAAGATTCTCTTTGTTATTAACATTTGCCATTGTAATTTTAATATGTTTTGGTGTGGGTTTTTTGAGATTCATTTTGCTTGGGACTCTGTACTTGTTTGACTTTTCTTCCTCCCCCACCCCCCATATCAGGGAAGTTTTCTATAATTATTTCTTCAAATAGATTCTCTAATTCTTGCTGCTCTTCTTTCCTTCTGGGACCCATATTATACATATATTATCTCATTTCATGTTGTCTAAACACTCCATTAGGCTCTCCTCTGTTTTTTAATTTTTTTCTCCAGTTGGTGTTCAGATTGAGTTTGTTTCTCTACTTATCTTCTAACTTACTAATTCAGTCATCCACTACTCCTTGTCTACTGTTAAAACCTTACATAGCATTTTTGATTGAAGCTGTATCAACTTTTTTATTTCTTCCTTATTTTTGCATAGGTTGTTGATTTTCTTATCCAACCAATTTATGAACTGTGTGACCTTATTCTGAATTATTTTTCTGTCATATTGCATGCCCCTGTTCCACTTATTTCCTTTCTTCTAGGAATTTCTCTTTCCTCTAGGAATTTTTTTGGTTGTCTTCCCATTCTATGACTAGGAGGTTCAAATGCTGAGTTGCTGTGGCCTGAGCCATGTGCAGTGGGAGCGTCACGTCACACCACCTGAGTGTCACTGAAAAGCTCTGACAATGTGATGTGTGGCTGCCATAGGTCAGTGGGTGCCATGTACACCTAGAATCAGGGACCCAACATGTGCTGCACTAAAAAAAATTCCCATGGGTGTGCACCAAAAATCAGAGTTCCCTAGCACACACCAGGAGTCAGAGTCCATGCATGCATGCTCTGAAAACTGAGTATCAGAGTGTCTGTCACTTGGTGTGGCCTTGCACCAAGAATCAGGGTCCCTGTGTGTGCGTTCACTGAGAATTAGAGTCACTTGTGCCCAGTGTGCTTGCACTGAGAATCAGGGATCCCATGCACACACAATGAGAAACAGAGTCCTGGCATGTACATGCTAAGAGTCAAATCACTGGTGTTCAGTGCTGCCTTTTAGGGCAGTGGGCTCAGGGGGCCTGCACACTGGATAGGTGAAACTGTGGTGTCTAGTGGTTGGCACCTGTGATTAGAAAGACTGTCTTTGCTACCCAGACTTTGCACTCCTGGTTGGATTTGCACACACCCAGCGTCAGCTCACAGAGGCACCCAGGGGCCGTTTGCCAGGGTGGAGTACTCAGAAGGGCCCTTGTGCTGAAGCTACATGATCCATGGGGTCTGTAGGCAGGCAGCCGAGAAGGAGGTAGTCCCAATTTCTACTGCTAGGGCCGTGCATCCTTGTTTGGGTATGAGCACACCCAGTGGGGGCTTACAGTGGCATCCAAGAGCTGCCTTTGGGGCAGTGGGCTCAAGAGGCCTGCACACTGGAAAGGCATGCCTGTGGTATCTGCAGCCAGGAAGAGGGAAGTCACACTTACTGCTTCAGGAGCCGTGCACCCTTAGAGGTGGAAGTCCTTGGGTCTGCAAATCTACAGGCATGGCAGCAGGATTTTGGCTAGAGTGGCTGCAGGTTCGCTAGCAGTGTTCAAGGCTAGTCTGGGTAGTGGTGGTGATGAGTTCCTAGAAGAGGCCACTTTCCCCTTCAAGATTGCATGGGCTCCATGCCTGAGACCCACAGTCTGGAGAGTAACTGTGGCATTGGTAGTTGCTCCCTGTCCAGGAGATCCTGTTCTACCAGCCTCTGATACTCCTGCCAAATTTAACTGTCCCTCAGTCACACACAAACCACACACATCTACACACTCTCCTTTCACCCCCTCACTCAGCTCACACCCTCTCTCTCACCTCCATCCTGCCAGCTGCCATCTTCCAAGTCCTCCAGGATCACACTTTCTAAGGTAGAAAGTTTTTATACTGTGTGCTATATTTAAAATGTAGCTTTCAGTAATTTCTGCTTGGGAAAAAACATAAATACATTAATGTTCCACCCTTTACACTACATGCAAGTAATTATTAGTGAAGTCAACATGTTGCTTGACTGTCTTCATTATTACTTTATGACTACTTGTGTTTAACTAATAGCTTTTTTTGTTTTATTCTTCTAATATACTGAAACTTCCAGAATATTCAATACAGCTGCTTCATATAATGATACTGCCCCATTAGTTTGATGTATTTGAGCAAACATACTAATAAGAATAGTCACAAGGAAAATATACTTTATTTTCTTTTCTCTGGTGTTCCTTTTTGAAATAGGAACATTTGCCACTAGTGGATGTTACAGCTCAAATGTAACCAAAGGAAAAATATCAGCAAAAGACACAGATGGTCTCATTGGACTCTAGAGGAACTTCTTGTCTATATCAGTGGTAGTTTCTCCTTGGTTTATCTACCTGTTTGCACAGAATAAAAATTAATTTTTCAGGTAACACTTTCATAGCTGTAACTAACATCAAGACTGTAATATCCTACCATGAGTAGATGAAGAGTTACTTAGCTTTAAAAAATGACCTGCCTAACAATTTCTACATACACTTGTGGTCCCTTTGTATTAAGAGATTGCCTGCCGTGTGTTGCAGCATGCATGTGCTAATGCATCAGCCATTGTCATACATCATAAATTACAAGGTGGAGTCCACATTTTTTTCTGAAGAGGTGGGAGAATGTTCCTCTCAGACAAAACCTAAATTGGATTTTTTTGGACAATAACTGACATTGATGGTTTTGTCTGTAATAGACTTGAAAAAACAGTTTTCTTTTTTTTTTTTTCAGCTGTAGAATCTTCCATTTGTTAGAAAGACATGTCAATAGAAGAACATAAATTCAGGCCTTCCTCTTTGAAATTTAATGTCCATTCAGTTTCACTAAAATGTTTTCTGAAATAGGGTTTCTATGTAGATTAACAACATCTTAAAAGAGGAGTATTTTCAGCTTCCAAAGTACAGTTGCAACTAAATAGTAACTTTTTAAAAAAGATTATCAGTGGCTAGGAAAGAGTTGAAACTTACTTAGAGATGTGATTTTAGAGCTCTGTATATTGGTTTACTAGTATACTCTACTAAATGGATTTCTCTTAGTCTTATATAATTAATTATATTTGTCTACTTTTACAGAACAACAAGCAGCCAAAACTTTTAGATGTAAAAACTGTAAAGAGAGAAGTATAAGATTGATATAATGACACTAATCAACAGATTGCAAATAAACAATATTTAATTCTTTTATACCCTTCTTTGATCTTAAAAGAATTTAATGGAAGTTTTAAAGAGATATAAAATACACTAAAATTAATAGATAAGGATGAAACATCTAGAAGTAGAAAAAAATGTGATACTGTTTTTTTTGAGTCTTTTAGAAACTCAATATAATCTATGTTGAAGAGGTGAAACAGGCAGACTACTTAATGGAATAGTGTCAGCTGGAAGAGTTGCTATACACAAATGGCAATGCAAATCCTAACATTCATATGGTTAAGAAAGCTCATTCCTCCTGCTCACTTT
Organism: Lasiurus borealis; assembly: GCA_004026805.1. Classification (NCBI taxonomy): domain Eukaryota; kingdom Metazoa; phylum Chordata; class Mammalia; order Chiroptera; family Vespertilionidae; genus Lasiurus; species Lasiurus borealis. Next base: position 86,700 of record PVJN01002839.1, on the reverse strand, counting down.
ACCTAAAACCCATTTGGAAATGTCCTTGTGGTTGTAATGGGCTTTGTGAAATGCCTCATTACATCATGGTTCAGGGACTAGCATATATCAGTATTTAGTAAATGTTAAATATTTAATCCCTAGAATATTTCATTCAAATTGTATGGCACACATATATATTTTCAACAGAGGATATTCTATTCATGAACATTCTGGATTTAGTGTGGCTTTAATAAATCTATAAAACATTTTCATCTTTCCCTGACAGAAGAAGAAGAAGAAGAAGAAGAAGAAGAAGAAGAAGAAGAAGGAGGAGGAGGAGGAGGAGGAGGAGGAGAAGAAGAAGAAGAAGAAGAAAAGTATTTTGTCCTTATTTCAATATAGATACAAATCTTGGTCAGTTGAAATACCTCCTAAATGTCTTTTAATGAGCAATAAAGTATTCTTTATTCTTACTATATTTGAACCTGACTAAATAAGAGACTAGAAATAATGTTTAGAAATACGAAATGTAAATAAAAGAGAAGATAACTTGATATTGAAACCAGAGGGTACTGTTCTAATTTTAAAAGACATATTGAATTTAGTTCTTAGTTAAAAGGCAACCCTAAAGCATTTAATAAAAATAACTTTGAGACCTGGATTGTTATCTAATCAAACTGATTTCTAGAAACTCATTCCTCATCCCCTTGCACACCCCACCAGTTGTACCAGGCCCTTTGTGCTCGGTTTTTTGTTTTTTTTTGTTTTTTTGTTTTTTGTTTTTTTTTAGTAAATATTTAGTATTTACTAAATACTGATATAACTAGAAGCCCAGTGAATGAACTTCATGCATGGGGCAGGGGATGGAAGGGTCCCTCAGCCCAGCCTGCATTCTTTCACAATTCAGGACCCCGTGGAAGATGTCCAGCTGTTGGTTTAATCAAACATACCTCTCACAATCTAGATGCTGGCTCCTAACTGCTCACCTACCTGCCTGATCACCTCTAACCGCCTCTGCTTACCTGCCAGATCACCCCTAACCATTTGCCTGCCTTCCTGATCTCCCCTAAGAACACGCCTGCCTATCTGATCTCTCCTAAGCACACTCCTGCCTGCCTGCATAATGCCCCTAACTACTCACCTGCCTGCTTAATCACCCTCAACTGCCTCTGCCTCAGCCCCTGCCACCACAGCTTCATCAGAAAGAACATCAGAATGACATCCAGAAGGTTGTTTGGCTATCTGGTCTAATTAACATAATATGCTTTTATTATTATAGATGGTGGACAGACACATAAACTATAAGTGAGAAATAAACAGGAAATGAGGTCCAAATGGCTGTAGGGATAACGAAGAGTGAGACTCAAAGAAGATACCTTAGGTTAGGAGAGCTATGAAAGCAGAGGAGATAATTAAGGAATTTGGAAGAGAAAATTAAGGATCTTGATCACCTTTCCAAAGAGGTTATTTGAGAAGACAAACCTGACTTTCACATTCTGTTTATCTATATGACAAATGTATAATGGTGTTATAGTTTTCATCCAAATTTGATGTAGTATCAGAATTTAATTCTAGTGAAGAATTTTGTCCGATTATTTCATCTTGGGTGTTTACACTTTTTCTCCCTTTCTCTTCTTTTCCTTCCTAAGTTTATGTTTATTTAATGTATACATCTTTATTTAATTAACTCCCAATTATACAAATAATACAAGAATACATTTAATAACATTTTTTCCTAAGTGGTAGTGATTAAGCAGAAGTCGCCTGTGGAGATGACCTCCCTACTTATCTCCTCACTTCTGACTGTACTATCCTATCACCAGGGTTAATTCCTGCAACTACTTTATGTTGGTTACTCTCTGTAACCACTCTATGTTTATACTTTCCCTAACATGCTCTTTACAAAGGTAAAATTCTTCCTGGAAATCATCAGGAGAAGCAGAGTTGATGAGATAAAATTCTTCCAACACAATTCTCCTTTGTGAATTTATAGAAATCTGACTGCTGGCTGATTATGTACTGATGTTTCATTGACATACATGTTTAGACTATTTTTAGTTCTCATGAGAGAAAAACTCTCTCAGATTTTTTATGGATATAAAACTTGAATAAAAGTATTCTGATTAATAATGCTTTGACCATTTATATTTATAATACATAAAATATACTTTGAAAAAATGTAATTCCACCCATTGCTTATTAACTTTTTTGGAGAATTTCCCCATATGTTATTGGACGCACTTTAATTTTTATGATTGCCTTGTAATAATTGTATGACTGATCAAATGAATAATGGACAGGAAGCCTGCTGTAGTGAAAAAGATTCCTCCTATGTTGGTGATGGAGTATTGAATGATAAGCCTGCTAATTAGCAGTAGATACCCACTGTAATGGTATTTTCTCATTGTGCTTCAATTAAATGGAGAGGCTTCTGAGACAACAAGTCATTGTGCTCTATCAAGTAAGCGTCATTTGGAGCACAGTCATGCCTATCTCCACTTCATTGTGCATAAACAATATGCTCTGAAATAGAACTTATTTCTGCATGCTTTTGTTTATGCTCAGTCAACTATTTCAAATCAAAGTTAAAGGTACAGGGTAGATGCTTGAAATTTCTTTTTAAAATCTCCAAAATTTAGTGACATGTGCCAAAAGCAATGCCAAAGGCCAGGAAAGGAATGGTGTCCAGTGGTTTTTTCAGAGAGGGAAGCTCTAATCAGTTCTGATTTGAACTTAGTTCTGAAGTCTTCAAGTAAGCAGACATGATGTTATCCTTGAAAAGCATGCAAACTGCTTCTTATGTGGGTAATAAGTGAGTGGAGCTATAGTCAGAGATTCAGGTATTGTGCATTCAGGTATTATCCACAGTCTAGGTTACTATTTAAAAAAGTCTGTCTTTAGCATGACATAAGTGATTGTAACTGGCTATCATTGATGAAGTGACTGCAAATTATTCTAGTGCTTGTGAGTTGAAAATATATAGTCACTTGTCTATTCTTTTAAATTTGTACCCATGGATCAAATTTTCTAGTAACTTAGAAAATAAGACAGAAGAAGAAAAGATGAGGGATGGAATGAACATTTGGTATAGGCATGACCCAATCAAAAGTAGATAAAGTATGTATATACATGCATACATATATACATATATGCACATTTATTTACATGTTGATGTAATTAGAATGCAGAGGAAGGCTGTCTCATACCATAGTGCCCCATGTGTGTATTTGGTTTATAATTGTATAATCTATGTACAAGTTGCCTTGCTTTTCTGTCCTATTGGGTATGGTTTCAGTTAGTGTTTAGCTGAAGAGCTGATCTTAATATTTCTCCAGCCCAGAGAATGGTCTGCAGTGTTGCCTCTATCTCCTACATATCACAAATTTCCATGCTCGCCCAAACTGAATATACTCAGTGGTTCTGATTAGGGTTAAAAAAAATTGCTACTGAAGACTTTAGGTAGTGGTCCTGAAGCCTAGAAGAGGTGGGGAGCAGAGCAGACTTTTTAAAATTACCTGGGGTATTGAGAAGGGAAGACTTATATTTCCCTTTTCAATGATAGAGCATTACTAAGAATAAGCTAATTCTTTCCATCCTCTGTCCTACAAAGTTTAAAATTTCGTTTCCTAATCTCTAGGTTGATAAAGATTGGATATCAAAGTAAGATAAACACAAACTATAACAACAATACACAAATTTCACTAATTCCTAGATTGATAGTGTGGTTATGTGAAATTAAAATTATAAAAGCCATCGAAATTATTTTTAAACTCAAATTTAAATGCTGATCTTGGAGGGAAGAGAGGCTGTATTGGAAGCTTAAAAATCCTAGGTATATACAATAACACCCAGTACACAGCTGCAAATCCAGGAACAACAGTCCCTAAGTAGTGTGAACATGCCAATATGGAGGAATTCTGCACCCTCTCATGGAAAAGTCATATTTTGTCTAGCAAAAGGAGAGAGAGAGCTACATAATCAGACACCCAGAGAAGAGAGATCATGGTGAGACAAAGAAACAGCCCATATATAAAAGAAAAAGAGACATCACCAGAAAAGGAAGAAAACAAAGTAGAGGCAAATATCCTGTCAGAGAACGAATTCAGAGAAATGGTCATAAGGTGACTGAAAAGAATGGAAAACAAATTCAACAATATGTGTAAGAACTAAGAGAAAATGAAGAAAAAAATGATGCTGTAAAGAACTCAATAGAAAACATGAAAAGTAGACTAGAAGAAGCAGAGGACCACATTAGTGAGCTAGAAGAAAAGGTAGGAAAAAAATACTCAAGTAGAGCAGCTTCTAGGAAAAAAAAAATTAAAAAGCAGGAGGAGAGCTTAAGGGAACTTTGGGACAACATGAAACAAAACAAAATCAAAATAATCCAGATGCCAGGAGGAGAGGAAAATGAGCAAGGAATAGAAAACCTGTTTGAAGACATAATTACAGAAAACTTCTGATAAAGGGAAGAAAAAACTCACACAAATCCAAAAAGCTCACAGAGTCCCAAACAAAATGAACCCCAAAAGACCAACACCAAAGCACATTATAATTAAATTGGCAAACACCAATGACAAAGTAAGAATCTTAAAAGGAGACAGAATGAGACAGAAAGTTACCTACAAAGGAACCCCTATCAGACTAGCAACTGATTTCTCAACAGAAATACATAAGGCCAGAAGGGAATGGAATGAAATATACAAAGTCATGCAAAGGAAGGGTCTGAATCCAAGAATACTGTGCCTAGCAAGGCGATCGATAAAAATGAAGGGTGAAATCAGGAACTTCACAGACAAAAAAAAAAAAAAAGGTCATTCTGTGAAGCCACTATCACCCTATTACCACCAGCCCAGCAATGTAAGAAATGCTAAAGGCTCTGCTATAAAAAGAAGAAAGAGGAAGCAAAGAAGGAACACGGGAGTAAAGAATAAAAATGGTGACAAACAAACAAGTACCTATCAATAGTACCTTTAAATGTAAATGGATTAAATGCTTCAATCAAAAGACATAGTGTAACTGAGTGGATAAGAAAACAAAACCCATACATTTTCTCTCTATAGGAAACCCACCTCAGAAAAAAAGATGCACACAAACTGATGGTGAAGGGATGGAAAAAAGCTTTTTCAGGCAAATGGAAATGAAAAACAACCTGGGGAAGCAATACTTATATCTGACAAATTAGATCTCAAAGTGAAGGCCATAACAACAGATAAGGAAGGCCACTTCATAAAATTGAAGATAGCAATCCAACAAAAAGAAATAACTCTCGGTAAATATATACACAACATACCCAAGCACCCAAATACATTAAAAATAAAAAAACCTTCTGGAGGATATCAAGAGAAAAATTGACAGTAATACAATCATAGTAGGAGATTTTAATACCCCACTATCACCATTGGAAAAATTCTCTAAATAAAAAAATAGTAAAGAAACATCAATCCTAAATGACTCACTAGATCACATAGAATTAATTGATATTTTCAGAACATTTCACCCCAAAGCCACAGAATATACATTTTTCTCAAGTGCACATGGGTCATTTTCAAAGATAGACCATATATTGGGTCACAGGCAAAGTCTCTTCAAATTCTAGAACATAGAAATCATATTAAGCATCTTCTCAGATCACAATAGCTTAAAATCGGAAATAAACTGCAACAAACACAATCCAAAAAAAAAATCAAACAACTGGAGACTAAACAGCATGCTATTGAACAATGGCTGGGTTGCCAAAGAGATCAAAAAAGAAATAAAAAAACATCATGGCAACAAATGACAATGAAAACACAACAATTCAAAATCTATGGAACACGGTGAAAGGAGTCTTGAGAGGGAGCTTCATAACTTTACAAGCCTACTGCAAAAAGAAGACACAATGATAATAAAAAATCTAATCCTACAACTCAAAGTGTTAGAAAGAGAGCAATAAGAGTAGCCCAATGTATGCAGAAAGAAGGAAATAATAAAGGGCAGAGCAAAGATAAATGACATAGAGACCCCACCCCCAAAAAAAATTTTTTTAAAAAATCAAAGAAACCAAAAGATGGTTCTTTGAAAGGATAAAAAAGACTGATGAACCTCTAGCCAGGTTCACCAAAAAGCAAAGAGAGAGGACACAAATAAACAAAATCAGAAATGAAAGAGGAAAAACAACAACAGACCCCACTGAAATACAAAGGATTGTTAAAAAATACTATGAACAACTATATTCCAACAAACTGGACACCCTTTAGGAAATGGACATATTCCTAGAAAAATATAAGCTTCCAAAACTCAGTCAGGAAGAATCTAAACATCTTAGTAGTCCAATAACTATGGAAGAAATTGAAGCAGTCATCAAATACCTTCCAGGAAACAAAAGCCCAGGACCACATGGCTTAACAGAGGAGTTTTATCAAACATTCAAGGAAGAATTGAAACTATCCTCCTCAGACTATTCCAAAATATTCAAGAGAAAGGAACACTTACAATCTCATTCTATGAAGCCATCACCCTAATACCAAAACCAGATAAAGCCAACACAATTAAAGAGAATCACAAGCCAATATCCTTCATGAACATAAATGCCAAAACTCTCAACAAAATTCTACTGTATCAGATCCAGCACTACATCAGAAAGCTCATACACCATGACCAAGTAGGATTTATCCCAGGAATGCAAAGATGGTACAATATCCACAAATCAATAAATGTGATACATCACATAAACAAATTGAGAAATAAAAATAGCATAGTCATATCAATTGTTGCAGAAAAACATTTGACAAAATTTAACACCTTTTCTTGATAAAAACCCTCAGCAAGGTGGGAATAAAAGGATCATACCTCAGCATAATAAAAGCCTTATATGACAAACCCACAGCTGACATCATACTCAATGGGCAAAAACTAAAACTATTTCCCCTAAGAAGAGAAACAAGACAGGGATGCCCATTCTCAACACTCCTGTTAGATATAGTATTGGAAGTATTAGCCATTGCAATTAGATAATAGGAAGAAATAAAAGGCATCAAATTGAAAAAATAAGAAGTAAAACTGTCCTTATATGCAGATGATATGGTATTTTCCATAAAAATCCCTAATGATTCCATAAAAAATTATTAGATTTAATAAATGAATTCATTAAAGTAGCAGGATACAACATTAATGCCAAGAAATCTATGGTATTTCTATACACCAATAGTGAACTTACAGAAAGAGAGATTTAAAAAGCAACCCCATTTACCATGGCATCAAAAAAATTAAGATACCTAGGAATAAACTTAACTCAGGAGGTAAAAGATCTATCTGTGGGAAACAATCAATAGGACACTGAAAAAAGAAATAGAGGAAGATGTAAATAAATGGAAGAACATACCATGTTCATGGATTGGTAAAATCAACATCATTAAAATGTCCATACTACCAAAAGCAATCTATAGATTCATTGTGCTTCCCATTAAAATATCAATGGCATACTTCACAGTCCTAGAAAGAACTCTCCAAAAATTCATCTGGAATAAAAAAAGACACTGAATAGCTGCAGCAGTCTTGAGAAAGAAAAACAAAGTAGGTGTGAATCTCAATACCAGATTTTAAGCTGTATTACGAAGGCACTATTTTCAAAACAGCCTGATACTGGCACAAGAACAGACATATAGACCAATGAAATAGAATAGAGAACCAGAAATTGGTTTTATCTCGCTATAAAACCAAAGGAATTCTTAAACAACTATGCTTAATGAATATTTGACAAGGAGCCATGAATATACAATGGAGTCAAGACAGTCTCTTAAATAAACAGTGTTGGGAAAATTGGACAGATACATGCAAAAAAATGAAACTAGACCACCAACTTACAGCATACACAAAAATAAACTCAAAATGGATAAAGAACTTAAACATAAGACAGGAAACCATAAAAATACTAAGGGAATCCACAGGCAGCAAAATCTCAGATGTATGCCAAAGCAATTTCTTTACCAATACCGCTCTTTGGGCAATGGAAGCTAAAGAGAAAATAAACAAATGGGACTAAATCAAAATAAAAAGCTTTTGCTCAGCAAAATAAACCATCAACAAAGGAACAGAAAGCACATGGTATGGGAAAACATATTTTCCGATGTTATTACCAATAAAGTTTTAATCTTCAACATTTACAGGGAACTCATAAAACCTAATAAAAGGAAGATAAATGTTCCAATTAAAAAAAAGGGGGGGGGCAATGGACCTAAAAATAGATACTTTGTGAAAGAAGACAGAAGGAAGGCCAAGAGATATATGAAAACAGGCTCAAAGTCACTAATTATCTGAGAGATGCAAATCAAACTGACAATGCAGTACCATTTCACACCTGTCAGAATGGCTATCATCAACAAATCAACAAATGACAAGTGCTGGCATTGATGCAGAGAAAAAGAAACCCTCATGCACTGCTTCTGGGAATGAAAACTGGTGCAGCCACTGTGAAGAACTGTATGGAGTTTCTTAAAAAAAAACCTAAAAATGGAATTCCCACTCGACCCAGTAATTCTTCTTCTAGGAATATACCCCAAGAAACTAGAAATTCCAATCAGAAAGGATATATGCACCCCTATGTTTATAGCAGCACAATTCACCATAGTTAAGATTTAGAAGGAGCCTAAATGCCCATCACAATATGAGTGGATTAGAAAACCATGGTACATCTACACAATGGAATACTACGCTGCTATAAAACCAAAGGAATTCTTATCATTTGCAGCAGCATGAATAAAACTGGAGAGCATTATGCTAAGTGAAATAAGCCAGGAAATGAAAGAAAAATACCACATGATTTAACTCACTTATGGAAAATAAAGAACATTATAACCTGATGAACAAAAATATAGATACAGTGACAGTAAAACATTGAACAGACTGTCAAATTATAGCGGGAAGGCTGGGGAGAGTTGGGGGAAAGAGATCAACTGAAGGACTTGTATGCATGTATATAAGCACAACCAATGGACACAAGACACTGAAGGGTGGGATGATGGTATGCAAAAGGAGATTGGGGGGCTTGGCAAAGATCAATGTTGAAAAAAAGGACATATATGTACTACTATTTTTAATACTTTAAGCAATAAAATAAATTAAAAAAATAGATATCTTGTAGGAGATAAACCGAATAAACTCTGAAACCACAAAAATATTAAATGCCTCTAAATTATTAAGAGATAATAGACACATGTTAAAAATTTTAAATATCACTAAAAAAAACACACTATTAGTCAGCACTCCTATCATTTCCTTTATTGGCACTGTTTTCTTAGTATCTTTCCAGGAATATTTGGTTCTTTATGTATATACAGCCTTTGTTCTCCCTTTTTTTTTTTTTCCCAGTAATGCGTTAGGCTTTTTAGTTTGTAACCATTTACTGTCCATGTATGCACTGAAAATGCAAAGTAACAATTCAAGCCTACCCCTCTAGCCTGAATTTATTTATTTTTTCTTTTTATTAATTTTTATTAATTTTTATACATATCTAACCAATTGCCCCCCCACTCCAGGCATACCCCAATCCCCCTGTGTCTTTGATCATTGGTTATGCTTATATGCATGCATACAAGTCCTTTGATTGATCACTTATTTACCTCACCTAACTTTAATCTTTCTGCTGTAATTTCACAGTCTGTTTGATGCTTTATGATTGTTGTCCCCCTATTATATTCACCAGTTTATTCTGTTGATGAAATTTTTAATACACTTAATTTTTAGATTCACTTGTTGATAGATATGTATTTGTTGTTCATAATTTTTTGGCTTTTACCTTTTTCTTCTTCCTCTTCTAAAAGAGTACCTTTCAGCATTTCATATAATACTGGTTTGGAGTTGATGAACTCCTTTAGCTTTTTCTT
>PVJN01002839.1:0-76779 GCA_004026805.1 Lasiurus borealis | reverse complement strand
ATCGTACGGGTGCTCCCTTGTTGGTAACTAACTGTTTTTATCTTGCTGCTTTTAATATTCTCTCTTTGCCTTTTGCTCTTGGCATTTTAATTATGATTATGTCTTGGTGTGGTCCTCTTTGGATTCCTTTTGTTTGGAGTTCTATGCACTTCCTGGACTTGTAAGTCTATTTCTTTCACTGGGTGGGATAAGTTTTCAGTCATTATTTCTTCAAATAGGTTTTTAGTATCTTGCTCTCTCTCTTCTTCTGGCACCCCCATAATTCTGATGTTGGTACGCTTGAAGTTGTCCCAGAGGCTTCTTACACTATCTTCACATTTTTGGATTCTTTTTGCTTTTCCAATTGAGTGTTTTCTGATTCTTTGTATTTCAAATCTTTGACTTGATTCTTACATTCCTCTAGTCTACTGTTAGGTCTCTGTACAATATTTTTTATTTCAGTCAGTGTATGTTTAATTTCTAGCTGGTCCTTTTTTTATCTCCTCTTAGGTCTCACTAAATTTATCGATATTTTCTAGGAAATTCTTAAAAAACCTTATAACTGTGGTTTTGAACTCTATATCCAGTCATTTATTTTCCTTCATTTCTTTCATTTGTAATCTGTTCCTTTTTCTCCACATTTTTGCTGCTTTCCTGAGTTGGTAGTGCTGCTTTGTGTGCTACGTGTCCTATATGGCCCAGTAGTTCCACCTCCCAGTTAACTGAGGTGGCCTCTTTTGGTGCACCCCTTTGTGGACTGTGTGTATAGCTTTGTTGTAGTTAAGTCTTGATTGTTGTTGGTATCACTAGGGGAATTGACCTCCAAGCCAAATAGTTGTGAGGATCAGCTGTGTCTATGCCAGGAGAACTTCTGTGCTGGAGTCAGCCTTATGATACAAGACTTGCAAAATTGCAAAAGTCTCTGTGCTTGGCTTGGATCGGGCAGAGTCTCAGGGATGAACAGAGAGCCTTGGATTCCCATCAGCCCTGCCCTATGCAGCCTCTGGGTCTCAGTGTCCGGCATTAATCACTACAGCCCTCACTGTGCACACTCGCATGTGTGCGCCTCCAGCCGTCTGCCTTTAGCATCTACCCTGAGCTTCCTTGCACTCCAAGGACTTGTATGATTCTCGGTCTCCAGGGTCTTGCCTGAAACTGGTGTTCAGTGCAGTCAGAAGTGGAGTTTAGCGCATTTGGGAGATTCGGTCTTCCTCCCACTAGAGAAAGCCAGTGGCACAATCAGCAGTCAGCCATCTCTGCACTCACTCACATGTACCTCCAAACCTCTGCCTTTCATAGCTACCCTGAGTTTCTGTGCACTTCTTTCTTTTTTGACAGTCCAGACTCCCTCAGTATGAGTTGCACCTGGAACTAGGGTTCAGTGCAATCGGAACTGGGGTTCAGTGCAGTTGGGAGTTTCTGTCTCCTTCACACTAGAAGAAGCCAGCCAGGCACTCAGCCACCTGTCCTCTCTACACACGTGTCTCAGCACCTCAGCTTTTTGCAGCTTCTCTGAGTCTCTGTGAGCCCCTCTCTTTCCTTCTAGTTGTATAATTTCTACTCAGCTAGCTTTCCTCTGGTTATGGATGATGTCTGTTTTGTCTTTTAGCTATAGTTTTGAAATTGTGTGCAAGGCAGCAGTTTAGGTGTTCACTTATGCTGCCATCTTGGTTTCCTCGAGACATTTGATTTATGAAAATGGCATCTACTAATGTATTGACTCATTGGAGTTTAAACTATGTGGGTGTATTTTATAAATTATAAAGTGCATTTACATTGTAAAGTATTACAACTAATACTTTATAACTTTAAATATTATTGAAGTATTAGTTACTAAGAGCAGTTTGATTTGGGGCCTGGTGCACAAAATTTGTGCACTGGGAGGGAGTTCTTCACCCTGGCCTTCCCCCTCTCATATACTGAGAGCCCTCAGGGGATGTCCTACTAAGGTGACTGGGCTGATCAGGGGAAGGTATCAGCCCCATCACCCCACTGCTGCAGCTACTGCCAGTCACTGCAGCCACCAAGGTGTTTTCATCAACATGGACTCCAGTCCCTTCACCATGAAAAAATGACAACTTTCTCTAGGCATTTTCAAGATGTGTCTTTCATAGGATATGACATTTCCTTTTTTTTCCACACCTGAGGATGTTTCCATTGATTTTTAAAGAATGTGGAAGAGAAAGAGAAAGATAGACTGAAACATCAAAGTGAGAGGAACACTTTGATTGGTTGCCTCCTGCATGAGCCCTGACCTGGATACCTAGGTACATGCCCTGTGGTCAGCAAGCCTAGGCAATATCCACTGAGCTAAACTGGCTATGACATTTCTTATACAATATGACATTTCTTAGCACTCCAGCAGCAGACCTTCCTCTTTTTCTTCAGAAGTGTGGTGGAAAAACCCTAGATCACCTTTCTGGATTTTTTGTACCCAAGTTACTAAGAAAAATACCAGTGGCAAACAGGGAGCTTAGCCAATGAGCTGTCAGAAAAGGTATTTCCTCTGTATTTCACACTGATTGCCTCTGATCTCTGGCTCTGCCCCTGCCAAGGCCTAAAGCCTTCGAGCCTAGGTAGGGGACCCCCAGCTCCCTCCAATTACCCAATCACCCATCTCTGCCCCTGCCCAGGCCTGAAGCTTCTGGCCTGGACAGGGGACTCCAAGCTCCCTCTGATCACCAGCTCCACCCCTGCCAAGGCCTAAAGCCATGGGGACTGGGCAGGGGCCCCCCAGATCCCTCTGATTGCCTGATCACCCAGTTCCACCCCTGCCGTCCCCCCACTCCCACCCCCACCCCGGGCTCCCTCCAGTTGCTCTGTTCCACCTCTGCCCAAGAATTCCCTGTCTCAGGCCCTTCCCAGGTTGCTCAGGACCCACAGGGGACCTACCTCGGAGTAACCTGGGTGCTGAGAAAGTTCCTGGGACCCAGGCTTCTGGGTGCTTCATATGTGGACTAAACTCCATCTTTGTTGGGTTGATTTACATACTTACTTACTCTGATTGGCTGTGGGCATAGCGGAGGTATGGTCAATTACATGTTTGTCTATTATTAGATATCATGTCCATCAGTTATTTATTTAGTCATTAATGTAACTGGTTAGTTCAACTTTAATAGTGCATTAAAGTAACTTCTGGGTGTTCTCCCACACTTCATTGAAAAGAGTCTAAGTTTTTGAGAGCTTTGTGCAAATCTTTAAAAATACCACGGAACTTTTAGGGATTGTCCATAGGAGAGTGATACTCACTAAATATCTATTGTTCAAAGGCACTATGTGTTCCTAATAAATATTACACACAATGCTAATAATATAAACCAATAAAAATGTTGGAAACAAACAAGAAAAACAAGCAAATAAAGACTTATATACAGAGACTAACAACGTAGGTTATCAAAGGGATAATAAACAGTAAAGGTGGCAAATATATGGTGACAGAAGGTGATAAGAGTTAGGGTGATGACACACAATGCAATATACAGACCATGTGTCATAGAAATGTACACTTGAAACCTATATAAGCTTATTAACCAAAGCTGCCCAATAAATTTAATAAAAGAAAGAAAAATTAAGTTCAAACAAGCACTTATTAAAATAACTTTTTGCCTTTCCTGATCATAAGATGATAATTGATAGCATAGGCAATGAAGATAAATGTATGGCAGGGAATGTCAACAAGACAAAGATGGGCAATTGGAGGTAAAAGGCAATTTGCAGGAGGTGATACTGAGTTTCTTTCTAAATTAGGTCTTATTCTAGTATTTGAAATAAAGAAGGAACTTAAATAGCAAACAGGAAAATAAAAAGATTAGCTATAAACACAGTGGCATTTTGTCTGCATTTTGCAAGCAAATGATGTGATATATAGTGATGTTGAATGATGATATTGTTTTATACACAGATTATTACTCTTAAGGAGTAAGCATGTGTCTACAATGTTGGATACAATTTTAACTAAACAATTTTATATTTAATTAATTCATAACATATTTTAGAATTTCTATTGTGATTTTTTTTACTATCTACTCTTTTCCAGTTCTTTACTACTCTGGCTGTGAAGACTTGACTTAAATATCATGGTGATGTCTGTGCATTCCCTCATTCATCATCCCATACATACAGATTGAGAACTCGCTATGTGCCAGGCACTCTTCTAAACCTGCTGGGCATATAGCTGAGAAAACAAGAAATACATTTCCTACTCTTGTGTAAGTTATCTTCTAGCAAAAGAGATGGACCATACCTAAATAAGCAAGCAAATATAATGAATAGTGTCAAATGATATGTTATCAATAGAATGAAAGATGGGGATACAAAATTGAGTGACGGAGTGTATTTATTTATTTGTTTATTATTTTATATTTATTTTTAAAATATATTTCTTATTAATTTCAGAAAGGAAGGAAGAGAATCATTGATTGGCTACCTCCTGCAAGTCCCACACTAAGAATCAAACCTGCAACCTAAGCATATGCACTGACCGTGAATTGAACCATGACCCTTTTGATTCATAGGTTGATGCTCAATAGCTGAGCCACTCTGGCTGGGCTGGCATATGCTTTTGTAGAGAGGGAGCAGGCAAACCTATAAACAAAGTCCTAGAAGAAGCTGAGCGAGTAAGTCAAGGGTCTTAGGAAAAGATGTAAATGAAGGATTAGAAGATTAGGATAAAGCACTATTTATATATGGAAGCATGCACTGAAGTTCTAAGTTACTAATTTAATTCTCACATAAATCACATTATATTCAGAAGTAATATTTGTTAGCTTCTTTTCATATGATGGAAACAAGTGCAGTACTATAAGCCAGGAAGATAGTTTACTTAGAAAAATATTATTTTCTCATCCTTTAGGCAAATTCAGGTTGACTTTTTAAAATGAACTAAGATTTAATTTTATCATTATTATATCAAATATGTTAAACATTGCAGCTATTTAGATTTATGAAGAAAAGCCACATAATAAATTCAGATACGATGTCAACTAAATTTGGAAGTCAATTTTTCAAAAAATGAATTGTGTTACATTTCTTAGCAGGGATCACACAGAGTCAGTTGGTTTCTCCAAAAACAGGTGATACCAAACTAGCTCCATTTCAGAAAGGAAAGAAGAATTGCTAGGCTGATCGATCAGAGGAAGGGTAGATACAAAGCTTATCTGAATTTTATTAAAGTAATTGAAAGTTTCTTTAAGCTTGTGAAAAGATTATGGGACTAGGAGTAGTACAGATATGTTTCTTGGTAGCTGATTGATAAGGTGCATTCCAATTTGCTACTTAAAAGATAAATGTTGGCTTGTAGAAAGTCTCTAGTAATGTGGCTTAGGGACTGTCCTTGCCCTGTACATTTTAACAACCTTACTAGTGACTTAAATGGATGAATTAGATCCAAGCCACACTCCATATGCTAGGATGATGTGGCAGAACAGCAAAATAAACTTTATCAGGAATAAACATTAAAGTTTTATCCTTAGATTTTAAAAAATCAGCTACAAAAAGGTCAAAAGAAGATATCACTTAGGAGAAGCATGTGCAAAAACTAAGATTTTCATTTACTGTGGGTGACAGTCTTATGAGGCTGCCAAAATTGCCACCTCAAGCTGTGCCATTTGAAAAAATCATGTCTGAAGCAAGGGTGATTCATCCTTTATATTAGCCAAGCCATATGCCATTTTCAGTGTTAGGCATTAGAACATATTTAGGAATACAGTAGTAGAAAAGAAAAAGAAAGAACTTGAAAGAATATAACATGAAAAAACTTTTTTTTAGAAATGTATATATTTTGATATTTTATAGAAAGGAAGGGTGAGATATAGAGTTAGAAACATCAATGAGAGAGCAACATCGATCAGCTGCCTCCTGCACACCTCCTACTGGGGATATGCCCCCAACCAAGGTACATGCCCTTGACCGGAATCAAACCTGGGACCCTTCAGTCCACAGGCTGATGCTCTATCCACTGAGACAAACCAGACAGGGCATGAAGAAACATCTTTAAGATAAGATATGTTGCCTATTAAAAAGATGTGATTAAGTATGAAGAGTGGAAAAGGACAAAATGTAAATGGAGAACAGTTAGAACCAGACTTAAGTTTAACATAACTGTAATCTAAGCATAAATTGGTCCAGAAACTGACTATTAGTTTCTTTGGGTTGCTGTAACAAAAATACCACAAATTCATAGCCTAAACATAGAACTTAGTTGTCTCAGTTCTGGAGGCTAGAAGCCTGAGACCAAGGTATTAGCAGGGGTGGATGCTTTTGATGGATAAAGGGATGAATTATTCCATGCCTATCCCCTTGCCTCTGGTGGTTTGGTTACAATCTTTGGTGTTCCTTGTCTTGTAGATTGATTACCTCTATCTCTGCCTTCCTGTTTACATGGAACTCTCCCTGTTTGTCTCCCAATTTGCCCCCTTTTATAAAGGATACCAATCATATTGCATTAGGGTCTCACCCTACTTCAGTATAACCTTAGTTTAACTAATTTTGTTCGCCATGACTCCATTTCAAAATAAGGTCACATTCTGAGGTTCTGAGGGCTAGAACTACAAAATATGAGTTTTTGAGAACACATTTCAACTTATCACAGTGACTAACAACAGAATGTCCTAATAGCATGTGATTGTGCCTTATATTTTTTGTTTTGTTTAAATACCAGGATTAGAAAGATAAGATAGGCTGCCTAAGAAATACATATTTAAAAAGATTGTAAGTATTTTAAAGACTATAGGATATTTATTTTGGTAAAATCTTTCATATTCAGCTTCCATTTACTTACCTGCTAGATAAAACTAAACTTTCCATTATCTTTACAAAATATTCTGATGATAAAGGGGTATGTTGAATCAGCAGTTATGGGGCTCATCTCAAATAATGGCTATTCACTAGTGTTCCCTCTAGTTGAAATATTTTTTTGTTTTGTTTGACAAGATTTAGTTATATTTGCTCCTAAATCTGTATATTCTTGGCATGTCAATATAACTATGTGAGCCAAAACCGGTTTGGTTCAGTGGATAGAGCGTCAGCCTGTGGAGTGAAAGGTCCTGGGTTCAATTCCGGTCAAGGGCATGTACCTTGATTGCGGGCACATCTCCAGTAGGTTGCAGGAGGCAGCTCATCGATGTCTCTCTCTCATTGATGTTTCTAACTTTCTATCCCTCTCCTTCCCCTATCTGTAAAAAAATCAATAAAATATATTTTAAAAATATATTTGATATAACTATGTGATTTAACTATACTATTACATAAACTCATAATATTTAAAGCGGGGAAAATAAAGTTATTCCTATAAAAATAAGGTTTACATATTGGAAATATACCATGAAGGCATATGTTTTTAAGATGTCAAATTATATATAGGTAAATAATTGTGAAAAAAATTATCAAGTTGTGAAAGGATGTATATTCAATGTACATTCAAGTGTCTTCTTTCCACAAGACATAAACAAATGAAAGAATATACTAAGTTTATAGATTGGTAAAGTCAACATCATTAAAAAATTCATGCTACCCAAAGCAATTTATAGACTCAATGCAATCCCCATTAAAATACCAATGGCATATTTTATAGACCTAAGACAAACTCTCCAAAAATACACATGGAATAAAAATACCCTGAATAGCCACAGAAATCCTGAGAAAGAAGAAAAAAGTTGGAGGGATCACAATAACAGATATAAAGCTACATTTCAAAGCCATTGTTCTCAAATCTGCCTGTACTAGCAAAAGAACAGACATACAGGCCAATCGAACAGAACAGAGAACCCAAAAATCAAACCAAGCCGTTATGCTCAATTAATATTTGACTAAGGAGGCAAGATCATACAATGGAGTCAAGACAGTCTCTTCAATAAATGGTGCTGGGAAAATTGGTCAGATACATGCAAAAAAAAAATCAAACTAGATCATCAACTTACACCATATACAAAAATAAACTCAAAATGGATAAAGGACTTAAACATAAGATGGGAAACCATAAAAATTGCAGAAGATTTCATAGGCAACAAAATGTCAGACATATGTCATGGCAATATTTTTATTGATACAGCTCCTAGAACAATGCAAACTAATGAGAAAATAAATAAATGTGACTATCAAAATAAAATGCTTCTGCACAGCAAAAGAAACCATGAACAAAACAACAAAAAAATCCCACTGAATAGGAGAACATATTTGCCAATGCTATCTCAGATAAGGATTTAATCTCCTTAAGTGCTCCTAATATAATGAATGAGATGAATAACAATAATAATAACAATTAAAAGGTGCCTACTCATTCCAGAAACTGCTATAGTTCTTTATTACCTCACTTAATCTTTCTTACCACTCTGAGAGGAAGGTACCATTATTATTTCTGTTTCTTTTTTTGCAAATGAAGAAATTGAGGAACAAAGGTAAAATAACTTGTGCAAGATTCTACAGTTGGCAAGTAGAACTGCGGTTACTAATATCACAATTTCGTATTACATTTCATAATGCAAAGTTTGGGTTAAAAATGACTTCTACGGTATTGAGAAACAGATTAGTATTGCTTCATTTATAACAAATACACTCATTTTGTTCAAATATACACTAATAAAAGCCTAGATGGCCCTCATGCCCTCAAACATCACAAGATGACCACCTCCACATCATCACAAGATGGCTGCCCCCATGTTGTCACAAGATGGCCACCCCTACATTGTCACAAAATGGCTGGCAGGGGAGGCCAATGTGGGCAATCAGGCTGGCAGGGGAGGGCAGTTGGGGGTGATCAGTCTGGCAGGAGAAGGCAGTTGGGGGTGACTGGGCTGTCAGGGGAGCACAGTTGGAGGTGATCAAACCGGCAGGCAGATGAGTGGCTAGAAATCAGCAGTCCTGGACTGTAAGAAGGATCTCCAACTGCCAGTTTAGTCAGACATCTCTTGAGGGCTCCCAGATTAGAGATGGTGCAGGCTGGGTTGAGGGATAATCCCCACCCGCACCCCCAGAGCGTGAGTTTTGTGCAATAGGCCTCTAGTATAACTATAAAATCCCATAGCTCCATTTAATGCTTTCTTAATTGTCTTTATTGTTATTGCTTTATTTGAAAAATAATGCATATGCTTGAGAAAAAATAATCTTTCCAAAATTAAAATCTAAAGTATCTTTAGTATCTTTACTTTCTTTCACCTCCTCTCCCTTCCTCAGAAGTAGAACTTTTGACATTCTGCTTTAAGCTCTTGGCAGTAGTCTCTGAAACTCTAAATAATAGTTATATGTTACTTCTTGATTGTCAAATTAAGCAGTAATGATAGTCTTCCTACTAATAAGAAAGGGAGCTAATTTACTCTGCCAATGTTTTTTCTCCTCACTTTTTCTCCCACTTTTATGTAATATTATGGTATAATTCTCTTATTGAGTAAACTTAAAACTATAAACTGTACTTAAATTTGTATTTTCTGGGTGGAGTGAACAAAAGGCTTGGAATTCCCCAGCAATGGAGGAAGCCAAGTTCCTGGCCTGCTGAAGGCTACAAAGTTTCAATTGTAGAAGATAAATAAATTCCAGATACCAGGGCCTCTGCTTGGGTTGCTGGGGGCATGGGAGGATTGCCAGCCTGAAAACCACCACAGGCCCCTAGCCCAGGTTGCCCTACACTCCAAAGGGAACATCCACCCTGATCCAGGACACCCTTCAGGGCAAACCAGCTAGCCCTCACCCATGCACCAGGCCTCTGTTCTATCTAATCCTATATAATAAAAGAGTAATATGCAAATGTACCATCACTCCAACACACAAGATGGCTGCCCCCATGTGGTCAAAGATGGTGGCCCCCTTGTGGATACAATATGGCCACCACAAGATGGCCAGCAGGGGGGCAGTTGGGAGGGACCAGGCCTGCATGGGAGGGCAGTGGGGCTGATCAAGCCTGCAGGGGAGGGCATTTAGGCACCAATCAGGCTGGCAAGGGAGTGGTTAGGGGGTGATCAGGCTGGCAGGCTGAAGTGGTTAGGGGCAAACAGAAAGGCAGGCAGGTGGACAATTGGGAGCCAGCAGTCCTGGATTGTGAGAGGGGTGTCTGATCAGGCTTAAATGGGCAGTTGGACATCCCTCAGGGGGTCCCAGATTGGAGAGTGTGCAGGCTGGGCTGAGGGACACACAACTTTCCATGCACAAATTCCATGTACTGGGCCTCTAGTTATATATAAACCAGAAAGCAGATTCTCACCAGACACTAAATCAGCCTATGCTTTGATCTTGGACTTCTCTGCCTCCATTAATTAATTGCTGTTGTTAATTGAAAGAAAGAGAGACTAGGTCATGGTAAACTGTACCAAATTGTCTCTAATTTATAGTACAACTAGAGATCCGTTGCATGAAATTTGGGCATTGGGGAGGGGGTCCCTTAGCCTGTTCTGTGCCTTGCCACAGAGATGGGAGAGGCTCCTGCCACCACTACTGCACTTGCCAACCATAAGCCGGACTACATTGTGTGCATTTTTGGCTATTTTTTTAAATATATTTTATTGATTTTTTACAGAGAGGAAGGGAGAGGGATAGAGAGTTAGAAACATCGGTGAGAGAGAGACATCGATCAGTCGCCTCCTGCACGCCCCCTACTGGAGATGTGCCCACAACCAAGGTACATGCCCTTGACCAGAATCGAATCCAGGACCTTTCAGTCCGCAGGTAAACGCTCTATCCACTGAGCCAAGTCGGTTTCGGCTTGTTGGCTATTTTTAAAGAACTTTTGAAGAGTAAAGAAACATTTCAAGATGGCTGATGTAGCTCCTTGGTTGAACACTGACCCAAGAACCAAAATGTTCCTAGTTTGATTCCTGCTCAGGAAATATACCTACATTTCAGGAGTCTGCAGGAGACAGCCAATCGATGTATCTCTCTCATCGATGTTTCTATCTCTCTATTCCTCTCCCTCCTCTCTCTCTAGAAATTTAATAAAAAACATATTTTTTAAATAAAAAGGAAACATTACATGCTTTAGCAAATGATATTTGAATATTCAGGTAGCTGGTGAATCAAGAGACTTGCTAACCTTGTTTTGCAAATTTAATTTTTTTGTTTAAAATGTCTATAACCTACTGATTGTTTCAGAGGTTAGAATTAATCCTTTACTTGAAAGCTCTTTATCATATTCTAATTCTTAATCAAAATCTAAAGAATTTCCAGTTGAAACTATTGACCATTTCTTTGTTCCTTAAAGTAGAAGTAAAGTAATACTTTTGCAATTAAAATTGAAGGAAACAATGACTATTTATAAAACCACTTGAGAAAGAATGGAGCATTTATTCTTAAAAATATCCAAGATTATCTGGATTATCTCTAAAAATATCCAAGATTTTTAAAAATGCCTTCTTCTTGAAGAAAAATGTGAACTCTGTTCCTCAAGAAAGTTCCTGGCAACTCAGGAAGTAGAGTGTAGTTTTTTTTTCTGAAAACATTACTGCCACAATACAATCCCACTCAGAAGAGACCCTGAAAGACAGTGGTGAGTGGAAATCCCTCTAGGGAGCTCAACTTGGTAGATGGGTTTTAATTAAAATACTGAGAAGTTTTGGACTCAGTGACAGGAAGTACCAGAAGGCTAGAAGGTATGAAAATAAATTTCACCTCTACTATGGATTAAATGTTTGTATTCCCCTGAAATTCACATATTGAAGCTTTAATTCCCATGTGACCATGGGACCTTTGGGAAGTGATTAGGTGTCCTTATAAAGAAAACCCAGAGAGGTCCTTCCATCATTGGGGACCCAGTGAAAAGTTAACTATCTATAAACCAAAAAAGTGGGACCTCTGCAGACATCAAGTGTGCTGGCACCTTGGTCTTAGACTTCTCAGACTCCAGAACTATGAGAAATAAATGTTTAGTATGTAAGCAACCCAAACATACTAAGATATCATCTTTATAATTTCTCCTACAGCCAAGCCAAACTATCTCTGCTGAGAACAACTGATCTAGGAATCTTCTTCAAAGGCTTTTGATTTGTCTATATATTTTCAGTACACTGTTGGCACCATTCCTTTATTTTCTCCTGGTCAGGTATTCTAATCTAGGTTTGCATTTTCCTTTTATTATTTTTTAATCTTCTGGTATAAATCTGTTGTTTTATCATTTTTGTTGTTCTCTTCTATCTCCTTACATTGACAATTGTAATAGTTTTCTTTATCTTATGTGATAGTCATTGAAAAACTGCATTTAGGATTCTTACTGTGCTATTGTCACCTTTAACTTTGGCATCTAACCTGTCTTTAATAATTTTTAGTTTCTTCTGTTATCCATCTAGTTTTTTGTTTTTTGTTTTTTAATTTTCATGTCAAAGGTGTCACATAAGGTGTCAAACAAAGGCAAAGATGTCAAACAAGAGTTTATTTTATCTTCCTATTTGTTTAAACTGCATGCAGAACACCAATGAAATCCTGCACTACACTCTGAAGAAGAAAGCATAAAAATCGGTATAAGATATCAATTAAGATATGCAAATGACGTCATCTTCTTGGCTGAAAGTTACAATGATTAAAAATAACTTCTGGTGAAAGTGAAAGAAGAAAGGTTCAAAGCAAAGCTCTATTTAAACATGAAAAAAACAAAAATCATGACTACAAAAGAAATACACAACTTTAACATAGACAATGAAGACATTGAAATTGTTAAAGTCATCAAATCAAATGGAGACTGCTGCCAAGAAATCAGAAGAAGGCTGAGACTTGTAAGGGCACCAGTGGAAGAATTAGGAAAGGTCACTAAAAGCAAAAAAGTGTCCCTGGAGACCAAGGCTTGTTCATCCACATCCTCATATTTCAAATTACTATGTACAGATGTAAAAGTTGGACAATGAAAAAGACTAATAAGGAAAAAAAAATAATTCATTTGAAATAGGGTATTGGGTGAGAGTTTTAGAAATACTCTGAACTTCCAGAAAGATGAATAAGTGAATCCTAAAGCAAACTAATTCTAAAACATCGCTGGAGGCAAAAATGACAAAATTGAAGCTTTCCTTTGCAGGCACATTATGAGAAGGCAGGGTTGTCTGGAAAAGACAATTTTAAAAAATTCTGGGAAAAATAGAAGGCAGCAGAAAAAGAGTAAAACCAATTATGAAATTAACTGATTCGGTTTTAAAAAAGCAATTGGCATGAGTCTCTAGTAGCTAAGTAGGAACAGGACATTGTAGACAGCACTCATTCATAAGATTGCCAGGAGGTGGAGTGGCTCAATGGCACATAACATCTATTTAGGATATCTACACATAGCAAAGAGTACAACACTTAGTTTTAAAACTAAGTGCCTGCCCATAAAAAATTTCCACATTAAAATCTCCACTACTCTACAATATCCAGCATTAACTATAAATACATCATTCTAGAAAGGCTAGTTTTCTGGATTGTGTTTTAAGGATTATACTTTCTAAATTATAAAGTGTAGTAGAGTGTAAACACATGTAAACATATCCACACACAGAAAGCCTGTTCTAACTTCTGATTTATCATTTTTGGCTGACTGCTGGAGTGAATGATACAAAATCCCTGACACTGTCATTGTTATCACCTTTGCTTCTGATCTCTCCCTCCTTTTACTCACTTTTTCTTTCCTCTTTCGATCACTTGTCACTCTGTGACTCTCAAATTTCACATAAGAAAGTCTGCCTTTTACTAATGTCTCTATCTAATAGAGCCCTCCTCATCTTCTGTTTACATAGGGAATGAACTAAATATCACATTATGGTTTCAGTTGTCCTTGTTCATTGCACAAATGAATCTGGAAAATTTTTCCAAATGAAAGCACTTCCATTTTTAATATTTCTTATTTCTGGGCTCAGTGCCACTCAGGTGTTTGGGGGAACCAGATAACCAAAGTTTACTGTAAACGAATGTAATGATTCTTAAGTTTGTTTACCATAGTTCCAACAGTGATGAATTTGCAAGTCTATGCTTTTATTGAGAATAGATATAAGAAATGATCTTCTGATGAATGTCTCACTTCTATAGAACATTTTTCTATGCACTGTTGCTATTCATGTTGCTAAGGCACTTTGATTTACTCATTTATTTAATGAACATTTGTCAGATTTCTATTATCTTTGAAGCTCCTTGCTAAGCACTGGAAACATAAAGATAAGAAAGCTATGGTCCTTTTCCATGAGGAATCCAGAAACAGGCAAGTACACTTCTAATTTTATATGATTGCTGAATAGCATAGCAAGACAAACACAAGGCACAATGGGAACTCAGGGAAGCAAAGATTTAACTCTGCCTGCTGGGATCTTGGAAGTCTTGACATGAAATGCAAGATCTAAGCTATATCTTGAAGGATGGGTAAAAGTTTTACAGACCAACAACTTATGAATAGCATAGTGAAAAAAGCTACAAGTGCCAAGGCATGAAAGTACAATGTAACAATATATCTAGAGGATTTGGTGTTTAAAAGTATGTGAAGGAAATAAATCTCAGAAGAGCAAGAGCTTAATTCAGACTGACCTTGTATGCCATGCTAGAGACTGGCTTTTAAACTGAGATGCTAAATGGAGTGCCACTGAAGAACTTTATGCATAAGAGTAGCATGATCAGATCTGCATTTCAAAAAATCACTTAGATCATATTATAGGAAAAATTGAAGCAAGCTAACATGAGAAACTGGATGTCCAGCGAAGAGAAATAATAAAAGCCTAACTCTAGTAGTAGACAGAGGGTGGGAGTAGAGGAGATAGACAAGAGAAACAGGTTTCCAGCATGAGAACAATGATGGCAGTGACTTCACTAGATTAAAGAGTAAGGGACAGGGAAAGGGCTAAAGGTCAAAATGAAGAGTTTGTTTTGTAACTTTTGAAGTTAAGTAGCTTGTGGGATATCCTACTGGAGATAAACAGGAGATTCCTATATATTGCTTAAGATCATAGGAGAAAGGTCAGGACAAAACAAGGCACATATCCCTGAAACCGGTTTGGCTCAGTGGATAGAGTGTCGGCCTATGGACTGAAAGGTCCCAGATTCCATTCCAGTCAAGGGCATGTACCTTGGTTGCAGACACATCCCCAGTAGGGGGCGTGCAAGAGGCAGCTGATAGATGTCTCTCTCTCCTCATCAATGTTTCTAACTCTGTCCCTCTCCCTTCCTCTCTCTAAAAAATGAATAAAATACATTTTTTTAAAAAGAACAGGGCATATAGGTAGTAGTTTAGGTAAAACTCCTCTTCAAATCACCACTTCTAATATAAACCATACAAATAGTATCACACTTAGAAATTAAGTGCACATAAAAGCCCTGCCCACATGGACAGTAATATTAAGAAACATTCAGATTCATTAAGGCATTGGCTCTATCTTTTGATAAGACAACTCCATATAATCCTTCCAAGTGAAATCATATTATCATTTAGTTTTTTACCCTTTCTTTATTGGTTAAGGTATTATTTAATCCTCCTAAACTCTCCCTCATCCACCTGGTGTCTGTGTCCTTTGGGTTAGGGTTATATGCATACATACAAGTCCTTTGGTTAATCTCTCCCCCTAACCTCCACCCTTCCCTACATTCCTTCTGAGTTTAGAGCATCTGATCTATGCTTCTCTGTCTCTGGGTCTGTTTTTGTTCATCAGTTTATATTGTTCATTATAATCCACAAATGAGTGAGATCATGTGATATTTATCTTTTGCTGACCGACTTATTTCGCTTACAATAGTGCTCTCCAGGTCCATTGATGCTGCTGCAAAAGGTAAGAATTCCTTCTTTTTTATAGCAGCATAGTATCCCATTGTGTAGATGTATCATAGTTTTCTGTTCCAGTCACCTGCTGATGGGCACTTAAGCTCTTTCCAAATCTTAGCTATGGTGAATTGTGCTGCTATGAACATAAGGGTGCATATATTCTTTCTGATTGGTGTTTCTCATTTCTTGGAATATATTCCTAGAAGGAGGATGACTGGGTCAAATGGGAACTCCATTTTTAGTTTTTTGAAGAAACTCCATACTGTTCTCCACAGTGGCTGCACCAGTCTGCATTCCCACCAGCAGTGCACAGAGGTTCTTTTTTCTCTGCATTCTTGCCAGCACTTGTCATTTGTTGATTTGTTGATGATTGCCATTATGACAGGTGTGAGATGGTATCGCATTGTCATTTTGATTTGCATCTCTCTGATAATTAGTGACTTTGAGCATGTTTTCATGTGTCTCTTGGCCTTCCTTCTGTATTCTTTCAAAAAGATTCTATTTACGTCTATTGCCCATTTTTTTTATTGGATCATTTATCTTCCTTTTATTAAGTTGTATAAGTTCCATATAGATGTTAGAGATTAAAACTTTATCAGTGATAACATTGGAAAATATGTTTTCCCATATAGTGGGCTTTCTTATTGTTTTCTTGATGATGTCTTTTGCTATACAAGAGCTTTTTATTTTGATGTAGTCTCATTTGTTTATTTTCTCCTCAGTTTCTATTGCCCAAAGACCGGGATTGGTAAAGAAATTCTTTCAGCATAAGTCTAATATTTTGCTGCCTGTGGATTCCACTAGTATTTTTATGTTTTCCTGTCTTATGTTTAAGTGCTGTATCCATTTTGAGTTTATTTTTGTGTATGCTGTAAGTTGGTGGTCTAGTTTCATTTTTTTGCATGTCCAATTTTCCCAACACCATTTTTTGAAAAGACTGTCTTGACTTCATTGCATGTTCATGCCTCCTTTGTCAAATATTAATTGAGCTTAGTGGTTTGGGTCAATTTCTGGTTGCTATTCTATTCCATTGGTCTATATGTCTGTTCTTGTGCCTGTACCAGGTTGTTTTGAGAACAGTTGCTTTGTAATACAGTTTGAAATCTGGTGTTGAGATCCCACCTACTTTGTTCTTCTTTTTCAGGATTGCTGTAGCTATATGGGTATTTTTTATTTCAGATGAATTTTGGGAGAGTTCTTTCTAGGTCTTTGAAATATACCATCGGTATTTTAAAAGGGAGTGCATTGAATCTATAGATTGCTTTGGATAGTATGGATATTTTAATGATGTTGATTCTACCAATCCATGAACATGGTATGCTCTTCCACCTGTTTATGTCTTCCTCTATCTCTTTTTTCAGTGTCCTGTAGTTTTTCACTTATAGGTCTTTTACCTCCTTAGTTAAGTTTATTCCTAGATATCTTAAATTTTTTTGGTTCAATGGTAAATGGAATTGCTTTTTTAATCTTTCTTTCTGTAAGTTTACTATTGGTGTATATAAATGCCATGGATTTTTGGCATTAATTTTGTATCCTGCTACATTGCCAAATTCATTTATTAAGTCTAATAGTTTTTTTATGGAGTCTTTAGAGTTTTTTATGTACAATATCATGTCATCTTCAAATAAGGACAGCTTTACTTCTTCTTTTCCAATTTGGAGGCCTTTTATTTCTTCCTCTTGTCTAATTGCAATGGCTAATACTTCCAGTACTATGTTGAACAGGAGTGGTGAGAGTGGGCATCCCTGTCTTGTTCCTGTTCTTAGGGGAAATGGTTTTAGTTTTTGCCTATTGAGTATGATGTTGACTGTGGGTTTATCATATATGACTTTTATTATGTTGCGGTATGATCCTTCTATTCCCATATTGCTGAGTTTTTATCAGGAAATGGTGTTGGATTTTGTCAAAACTTTTTCTGCATCAATTGATGTGACTATGTTATTTTTATATCTCAATTATGTGATGTATCATGTTTATTAACTTATGGATACTGTACCATCCTTGTATCCCTGGGATAAATCGTACTTGGTCATGCTGTATGATCTTCCTGATATACTGCTGGATCTTATTTACTAGAATTTTGTTGAGGATATTTGCATCTATGTTCATGGGGGATATTGACCTGTAATTCTCTTTCATTGTGTTGTCTTTATCTGGTTTCAGTATTAGGGTGAAGCTGGCTTCATAGAATGAGCTTGCAAGTGTTCCTTCCTCTTGAATATTTTGGAATAGTCTGATGAGGATAGGTTTTAGTTCTTCCTTCAATTGTTAGTAAAACTCCCCTGTGAAGCCATATGGCCTGGGCTTTTTTTGTGCTGGAAGCTATTTGATGACTGCTTCAATTTCTTCCATAGTTATTGGCCTATTGAGATATTTAGATTCTTCCTGATTGAATTTTGGAAGGTCTATTTTTCCTAAAAATATTTCCATTTTCTCCAGATTGTCCAGTTTTTTTAAATAAAGTTGTTCATAGTATTTTTTAACAATTCTCTGTATTATGGTGGGGTTTGTTGTTATTTCTCCTCTTTCAAGTCTGATTTTGTTTATTTGGGTCTTCTCTCTTGGCTTCTTGGTGAGCCTGGCTAGAGGTTAATTAATCTTATCTTTTTAAGGAACCAACTCTTGGTTTTGTTGATCTTCTGTATTGTTTTTTGGTCTCTATGTCATTTATCTCCACTCTGATCTTTATTATGTCCTTCCTTCTGCTTACACTAGGCTTCTCTTGTTGCTCTCTTTCTAACGCTTTGAGTTGTAGGGTTAGATAACTTATTACCATTGTTTCTTGTTTTTTGCAGTAGTTTTGTAAAGCTATGAATTTCTCTCTCAAACTGCTTTCACTGTGTCCCATAGATTTTAGATTGTTGTGTTTTCATTGTAGTTTGTTGCTATGATGTTTTGTATTTCTTCTTTGATATTTCTGGTAACCCAGTCATAGTTTAAGAGTGCTATTTAGTCTCCATGTGTTTGATTTTTTTGTATTGTTTTTATTGTAGTATGCCATTATAAACAGAGAAGATGCCTGATATGATTTCTATTTTCTTGAATTTGAAGAGACTTTGCCTGTGACCCAACATATGGTCTATCTTTGAAAATTACCCATGTGCACTTGGGTTGAATGTATATTCTGTGGCTTTGGGATAAATTGCTCTGAAGATGTCAATTAATTACATTTGGTCTACTGAGTCATTTAGGATTGATATTTCTTTTCTGACTTTTTGTTTAAAGGATTTGTGCAATAGTGATAGTAGGGTATTAACTATGACTATGACTGTATTGCTGTCAATTTCTCCCTTGATATCCTCCAGGAGTTTTTTTATGTATTTGGGTGCTCCTGTATTGTGTGTGTATATGTTTACCAGTTATTTCTTCTTTAATACGTCTGCTCCCTTTAGTATTATGAAGTGGCCTTCCTTATCTCTTCTTATGTCCTTCACTTTGAGATTTAATTTGTCAGATATAAGTATTGCTACCCCAGCTTTTTTTAATTTCCATTCCCCTGAAAAACCTTTATCAATCCCTTCACCATCAGTCTGTGTGTGTCTTTTTTTCTGAGGTGGGTTTATTGTATACAGCAAGATATATAAGTCATGTTTTCTTATTTATTCATTTACCCTATGTATTTTGATTGTGGCTTTTAATTTACTTACATTTAAAGTTATTATTGATAGGTACTTGCTTCTCACCATTTTTATTTTTTACTCCTGTGTTCCTTCTTCACTTCCTACTTCTTCTTTTTACATCAGACCCTTCAGTATTTCTTATCTCTTTTTGGTGGGAATAAACTCCCTTAGTCATTTTTTGTCTGTGAATTTCGAGATTCCACCTTCAATTTTGAATGATAGCCTTGACAGGTATAGTATTTTTGGATTCAGACTCTTGCTTTGCATCACTTTGTATGTTTTATTCCATTTCCTCTGGTATGGTGTATTTCTGTTGAGAAATCAGTTGATTTTTTAATAGGAGTTCCCTTATAATTAACTTTCTCTCTTAGGCAGCCTTTAAGATTCTTACTTTGTCATTGATGTTTGCCAGTTTAATTATGATGTGTCTTGGTGTCAGTCTTTTGGGGTTCAACTTGTTTGGGACTCCATATACTTCTTGGACTTGCATAATTTTTTTCTTGCCAATATCAGGGAAGTTTTCTGTCATTATTTCTTCAAACAGGTTTTCAATTCCTTGTTTCTCTCCCTCTTTTTTTGGTATCCTTATTATGCGAATGTTGTTTTATTTTGTGTTGTCCCAAAGTTCCCTTAGGCTCTCTTCTTGCTTTTTAAGTCTTCTTTCCAGTTGCTGCTGTGTTTATGTGTTTTATCCTACTTTATCTTCTGATTTGCTGATGTGGTCCTCATCCTCTTCTGGTCTACTGTTTAAGCCTTCCATTGTGTTCTTTATTGCAATTATGTTGTCTTCATCTCCGCTTGGTTCCTTTTCATATTGGTGACATTCTCATTCAGCTCTATATAGCTCTTATTGAGTTGCATGTATTTGTCACTGAGTTGTGTGCATTTGTCATCCAGCCCTTTAAACATTCTTATAACCATTAATCTGAATTCTTTCTCTGATAAGCTGCTAGCCTCAATTTCATTTAACTCCCTTTCTGGTGATTCCTCTTTTTCTTTCCTTTGGGGATTGCTTTTTTGTCTTCCCACATTTTGCTGTAATGTTTTAATTGTAGGTTTGTTTAATTTTATACTCAGGTTCTTTTGGGGATGGTACTACTAGTGTGATCTCTCAGTTCTCCAGGGCTTGGTGCTCTAGTGTAACTACCTACTTGAGCTATTTGGGTTCTCTTGATATAGGCCTGTGAGCTGGAAAGGTACAACAGAGGTGTCTAGAAGTCAGCAGCCATGGTGGAGGGTGTCCCAATTTTTGCTGTCTTACGTCCTAGATTGAAATCTCACATGTCCAGCAGGGAATCACAGTGGCACCCAGAGACTGTCTGTTGGGGTGATGGGTCTCAGGTGGCCTGCATTCTGGAAAGGCATGATTGTGGTGTCCAGAGTTCTATAGTTGTGGAGTGGGCAGACTCAGCTTTTGCTGTTGCACCTATGGTGGATATGTGCACACTCCCAGTGGAGGATCAAAGGGACACCACGGTGCATTTGCCAGCGAGGGATACTGAAGTACTCTTACAGGCCCTGGCACTGAAGCCACATAATTGAGGCATCTGTGTACAAGTATCCAGGATGAGTGAATTCAGAATTTCTACTGCCAGGGGGAGTGCATCCCTGTTTGTCCAAGGTCTCACTCAGCCAGCTCCCACAAGCATCTTGTTGATAGTTGGGCTCAGGATGCCTGCTTGTTGGAAATGCATATGCAGCCTGGTGGTGTGTTTGCATGTACAGAGCTCTGATGCAGTTTGAGGGTCCTTGGCACTGAAGTTAAAAAGCTGGTGTGTATGTGGACAGTTATTCTAAAAGAAAGAGTCAGAATTTCTACTGTGGGGCAGCATGCCCTTGTCTGTACAGAATCACACCAGCAGGGGCTCCCATTGGCTCCCAGGCACTGCCCAAGGATGCCTGTGAGGCTGGAAACACACAAAAGAAAGTGGTGTCCAGAGTTCTGCCACTAGGGAAGGGGAAGATGCACTTATTGCTATGGGAACTGTACCTTTGGAGGTGGAGGTCCCAGGGTCCATGGGTCTACAGCTGGGATAGCAGTATTTTGGCTGGAATGGCTCTTGGATCATGGGCAGTGTCAAAGTCCTATCTGGGGGGTGGTGCTGATGAGTTCCTAAAAAAGGCCGTTTTCCCATTCAAGATGGTGTGGGATCCATGCCAGAGTCATGGAGTCCAGGGAGTGCCCATAGTAGTAGTAGTCTCTTTGGCCAAGAGAGCTTGGTCTGCAAGCCTCTGCTGTTCCTGTGAGATTTAACTGCCCCTTACTCAGTCACACACACACCACATACATCCACACACTCTACTTTCATACCCTCACTCATCAAATCTAATAATTTTTTATGGAGTCTGTAGGGTTTTCAATATACAATACAAATCATCTGTAAATAATGATAATTTTACTTCTTTTCCAATTTGGATGCCATTTATTTCTTCTTCTTATCTGATTGCTGTGGCTAGCACTTCCAGTACTATGTCAAACAGGAGTGGTGAAAGTGGGCATCCTTGTCTTGTTCCTGTTCTTAAGGGAAATGGTTTTAGTTTTTTTCCCATTGAGTATGATGTTGGCTGTAGGTTTGCCATATATGGCTTTTATTAAGTTGAGGTATGATCCCTCTATTTCCACTTTCCTGAGCGTTTTTATCAGAAAAGGGTGTTGGACTTTGTCAAATGCCTTTCCTGCATCAATCAATATGATTATATGATTTTTGCCTCTCAGTTTGTTTATGTGATGTGTCATGTTTATTGATTTGTGGATATTATACCATCCTTGCATCCCTGGAATAAATCCTACTTGGTCATCATGTAAGATCTTTCTGATGTAATGCTGGATCTGGTTTGCTAGGATTTTGTTGAGGATTGTAACATTTATGTTTATCAGGGATATTAGTCTGTATTTTTCTTTATGGTGTCTTTATCTTGTTTTGGGATCAGGGTAATGCTGGCTTCATAGAAAGAGCTTGGAAGTGTGCCTTCCTCTTGAATTTTTTGGAATAGACTGAGGAGGGATTGATTTTAGTTCTTCTTTGCATGTTCAGTAAAACTCCCCTGTGAAGCCATCTGGTCCAAGGCTTTTATTTGATGGAAGTTTTTTGATTAGTGTTGCAATTTCATCAGTAATTATCAGCCTATTCATGTTTATTTTTTCCTTCCTGACTGAGTTTTAGAAACTTGTATTTTTTTCTAAGAGAAATGTCCATTTCATCACAGCTGTTCAGCTTGTTGGAATAGAGCTGTTCATAATAATTTTTTACAATAATTTGTATATCTGTGGGGTCAGTTTTTACTTCACCTCTTTCATTTCTGATTTTGTTTATTTGGTCCTCTCCCTTTGTTTTTTTGGTGAGCCTGGCTAGAGGTTCACCAATTTTGTTTATCCTTTCAAGGAACCAACTCTAGGTTTCTTTGATTATTTGTATTTTATTTTATTTATTTATTTATATTTATCTATTTATTTATTTATTTATTCATTGGTCCCTATGGCATTTATTTCTTCTCTGATCTTTGTTATTTCATACCTTCTGGTTACTGTGAGCTTTTCTTGTTTCTCTCTTTCTAATTACTTAAGTTGCAAGTTTAGAAAATGTATTACCATTTTTTCTTGTTTTTTAATGTAGGTCTGTAGAGCTATGAACTTCCTGCTCAGGACTGCTTTCATTGTGTCCCATCAATTTTAGATTGTGGTGTTTTTGTTGTCATTTGTTTCCAGGGTGATTTTTTATTTCTTCTTTGATCTTTTTGATAACCCAATCATGGTTTAATAGCATGCTATTTAGTCTTCAAGTGTTTGATTTTTTTTATTGTTTTTATTGTAGTTGATTTCTAGTTTTATATCATTGTGATCTTAGAGATGCTTGCTATGATTTTTATCTTCTTGAATTTGAAGAGTCTTTGTCTGTGTCCTAATATGTTGTTTATCTTTGAAAATGTCCCATTTGCACTTGAGAATAATGTATATTCTGTAGCTTTGGGGTTAAATGTTCTGACGATGTTAATTAAGACCATTTGATCTAGTGAATCATTTAGGATTGTTGTTTCTTTGCTGATTTTTGTTTAGAGGATTTATCCAATTGTGTCAGTGGGATATTAAGGTCCCATACTATGATTGTATTGCTATTGATCTCTTCCTTGATATTTTCCAGAAGTTCTTTTATGTATTTGGGTGCTCCTGTATTGGGTGCATATACTTATGTTTACCAGAGTTATATCCTCTTGTTGAATTGCTCCCTTTAATATTATGAAGTGGCCTTTTTTTATCTCTTTTTATGGCATTTATTTCGAGGGCTATTTTGTCATATATAAAAACCTCAGCTTTTTTCTCATTTTCATTTTCCTGAAAATTTTTTTCCATCCCTTCACTATTATTCTGTGTGAATCTTTTGTTCTCAGGTGGGGCTCTTGCAGACTGAAAATATATGGGTCATGTTTTCTTATCCATTCAACTACTGTATGTCTTTTGATTGGAAAATTTAATCTATTTACATTTAATGTTATTATTGATAAGTACTTATTTATCATCATTTTTATTCTTAATATTTTTGTTTCTTTTTGCCTTTCTGTTTCTTCTTTTTACAGCAGTCCCTTTAGCATTTCATGCATTGCTGGCTTGGTGGTAATAAACTCTCTTAACCTTTCTCTGTCTGTGAAGTTCCTGATTTCACCTTCAATTTTAAATGATAGTCTTGCTGGGTATAGTATTTTTGGATTCAGTCTCTTGTTTAGCATCATTTTCTGCATTTCATTCCTTTTTTTTTCTGGCCTGGTGTGTTTTTGTTGATAAATTAGTTTATATTCTAATAGAATATCTCTTGTAGTTAACTTTCTGTTTCTCTCTGGCAGCCTTTTAGATTCTTCCTTTGTTGTTGATGTTTACCAATTTACTTATGATGTGTCTTGGTGTTTTGGGGTTCATCTTGTTTGGGACTCTATGTGTTTCTTGGATTTGTGTGGGTGTTTGTTTGTTTGTTTGTTTGTTTGCTTGCCAGTATCAGGAATGTTTTCTGTCATCATTTTTTCAAACAGGTTTTCTATTTCTTGCTCCACTTCCTCTCCCGTTGGTACCCCTATTATGTAGTTGTTGTTTCGTTTTTGTTGTTTCTGTTGTCCCAAAGATCCTTTAGGCTATCTTCCTGATTTTTAAGTTTTCTTTCCAGTTGCTGCTATGTTTGTATGTTTTTTCCTAACTTGTCTTCTAATTCAGTAATGCAGTCTTCATCCTCTTCTCATCTACTGGTGAAGCCTTCCATTGTGTTTTTTACTGCAGCTAGGTCATTCTTCATTTCCTCTTGGTTCTTTTTCATGTTGGTTTCATTCTCATTCAGCTTCTTGTAATTATCATTGAGTTGTGTGTATTTGTCATCCAGCCATTTGAGCATCCTTATCACCATGACTCTGAATTCTTTCTCTGACATGTTATTTGTTTCTATTTTATTTAATTATCTTTCTGGTGATTCCTCTTTTACTTTCCTTTGGAGATTGTTTTATTGTCCCCATTTTCTGCTGTAACATTTTCATTGTTTCTGTGTCTTAGATGCCACTACTTTGCTACCTGGGATCTTTTGGAGGTGGTGCTAGTAGTACAGTCTCTCAGATCTCCTGGGCTCGATGATCTAGCAGAGCTCCCTACTTGAGCTATTTGGGCTTTCTTGATGTAGTTGGATCTTGAATGTTAGTTTCTTATTTGTGGATAAAGTATCATCATGGGTTGGACATGTGACTCACCCCGAGCTTCATTGTGCAAGCTATTTTGGATGTGACCATGGTTCCGGCTCTGGTGGAGAAGGTTGTCTGAAGTCTCACTGGTTGTCTGAGGTCTCACCTGTGGGTTCCCAGAGTCCACAGGCTGAGAGAAAGGAGTCTTGGGGCCTAGGGCTCAGGTACTGTGACTTTGGCTGGTGTGGTGTGACTCTTGCTGGAATAGTATCATCTGCAACTTATTATAATGGTCTTGGAGCCCTTGACAGTGTGGGGGGAGGTGTCTCATAGTCTGTGGTTAAGGCAGTGGGACTCTAGCCAAAGTGATTTCCCTCTCTGAATCACATGGGGGTTCAGAATCCAGCAGCTGGGATATGGGAATCTCAGAGACTGTGGCTGAAACAATGTGACCTTGTCCAAGGAGGCAAGTCCTCAGTAACTCACCAAGCTTTCCAGAGGTAGGTAGCTGGGAGGGCGATGTCATGGATCCTGCTGAGGGAGCCATGCATCCTTGATTGGAAAGGCATACACCCAGTGGCAGCTCACAGAAAGGCCCAGGAGCCATCTGCAAAGGGTGTGCACTTTGGGGCCCACATGCTAGTTCAGAGTATTCTTCCAGCCCCATGGAGGGAGAAGTTCCAGTTTCTCCTTTAGGGGATGTGCACCCTTGGTTGGATACATGTGCTCAGCAGTTGCTTACAGAGGCGCCCAGGAGCTGTATGCTGGGGAAGTAGGCTCAGGGGTCCAGTGTGCTATAGTGGTGCTACCACATTGACTGGATGCCAGCAGCAGGGGTTGTACCTTGAGATGGCACAGAATAGCACCCAGGGGCCACCTGCCAGGGCAGTGGGCTCAGGGGGCTTGTGCACTGGATTGGTGCAACTGCAGTGACCAGAGATCGGCAGCCAAGGAGGGAAAAGTCCAAGTTGCCTTGTGCCCTTGGTTAGATATTAGTGCATCTAGTGGCAGCTCACAGAGGCAACTAGGAGTAGCCTGCTG
This sequence comes from Lasiurus borealis, assembly GCA_004026805.1. Taxonomy (NCBI): domain Eukaryota; kingdom Metazoa; phylum Chordata; class Mammalia; order Chiroptera; family Vespertilionidae; genus Lasiurus; species Lasiurus borealis. The sequence continues at coordinate 50,811 of PVJN01002839.1, read as the reverse complement.
GGGCAGTGGCCCCAGGGAGGCTGAGTCCTGAAACCACATGACCTTGGTGTCTGTAGGTAGGCAGCCAGGAAGGGGGAAGTCTAAATTTCTACTGCAATGGCTATCACCTTGTTTGAATATGAACATGCCCAGCAGGGGCTCAAGGAGGCACCAGGAGCCACCAATAGGCCTGCATGTTGGAAAGGCACAACTGCAGTGTCCAGAGGTCAGTAGCCAGGGAGGGGGAAATCCCAATTGTGGCTGCCTTGCTCCCTTGATTGAGTTCATATGTGCCCAGTAGGGGTTCATAGAGGCATCCAGGATCTGTCTGTCGGAGTGGTGGGGCTCAGGAGGCCTGCACATTGGAAAGGCATGACTGTGGTGTCCTGAGGTCAGAAGCTGTTGAGTGGAAAAACTACTTTTTCTGTTCAGGCCTCGCACCCTTGGTTAGATTCACACACACCCAGTGGTGGCTCACAGAGGCACCTGGATCTATTTACCAGGGCATCGCACTCAGATAGACCCTGGTGATGAAGCCATGTGACTGTTGTCTGAGAAGGCAGCTGGGAGGGATGATGTCCAAATTTCTACTGCCGGAGCTCTGTGTTCTTGGTTGGATTCACGAGCACCCATTGGCAGCTCACAGAGGCATTGGGGGCCCTTTGGCAGGGTGGCACACTCCTGCCTGAGAGGGGCCCTTGTGCTGAAGCCACATAACTGAGGTGTCTTTAGGCAGGAAGCTAAGAAGGAAGAATTTAGAATTTCTATTGCCGGGGTGTACTCCCTTATTTGGCATGCCCCAGCAGGGGCTCACAAAGGCACCCAAGAGTGGCCTGTGGGGTGGTAGGCTCAGGCCTGCAAGCTGGGAAAGTGAAACTGAGGTGTCTGGAGATCGGTAGCCAGGGAGAGGGGAGTTTCACTTACTGCTATGGGAGCCCTGAACCCTTGGAGGTGGAAGTCCTAGTGTCTGCAGGTCTGCAGGTGAGGCAGCAGGATTTTAGTTGGAGTGGCTGCAGGGTCACAGCAGTGTCAAAGGTCTGTCTGGGTGGTGATGCTGTTAAGTTCCTAGAAGAGGCCACTATCCCCTTCAAGATGGCATGGGCTCCGTGCTGAGCTCCACAGCCTGGGGAGTGCCCATAGTGGTGGTAGGTGCTTCCTGTCCAGGAGAGTCTGGTCTGCCAGATCCTGCTACTCCTGCCAGATTTAACTGTCACTCACTCACTCATATACCACACACATCCACACACTCTGCTTTCACCCGCCTCACTCATTCACAGCCTCTCTCTCACCTCCACCCTACTAGCTACCATCATCCCTCACCATATTATTCTTTCTTAACCTGGCAGTTTATCAAAAGCAAATTCTATCTCTTCTCTCAGATTCTATTCATTAATGCATTAAACTTATATACAGTGGTACCTTGAGATGCGAGTGCCCTAACATACGAGATTTTTGAGATACGAGCCATCGAGCGAGGGATTTTTGCTTTGAAATACAAGCAACATTTGGGAGAGGAGTTATCTCGCGGATCGACTGGCTGCACACCACCCACCAGTTTACCGTGAGTCGAGCATCTCATAGTTTCCCACGCCTCAAGGTTACAGAATGAATTAAACTCGTATCTCGAGGTACCACTGTATTTGCTATCAGTGTGGCCCAGATATCAATAACTTTATCTGTTTAGCCCTGAAATGTCTCCTGAGATCATAGGCAAGAAAGAATTTGCCCAGACCTGGGGCACCTCTTTCAGTCTAATGTGCATTGTTCTATACTAGATTTTTTTAATTGTTTACTAAAAATTTAAATAATTATGTCATACATTGAAGTAAATGATACTCAGTTTTACAGTAATTTCAACTTTTAAAATTTTCTTCAAGCAATGAAGAAAAATCAGTAGGTCAGTGTCCTACTTCATAAGGTATTTACCATCATCTCATTCAAATCCTACAGATCAGATAATTTATTTCTTTAAACAGAAAAAATAATTTAGTATAAATCAAAGCTTCTTCCTAAATCTCACTTCAATGTAGTTAGATTTTGCAAAATAATAAGGTTTTAATCACATTATGATTGATACAGATTGATTCAGAGTTTATATAAGAATTAATAGACACTAACAAAGTCACTCCATGCATACTGATATGTGATTATGCCTGAAGGTATGTAAAGGTACCCATAGCTGGAAACATGCTAAAATAATAAGGCTACAGTTGGAAATCCTGTTTTAATTATGAATTTCTCTTCTATTTTTAGATAATACTGATCTCCACTTACTTATATTAGAGATATATTATTTTAATTTCCATTTTTGTTCTTTAAAATGCCTATATAGAGAGAATTAAGAAAATACATCACACATGTAATAGTTTCTACATTCAGAAAATTCCTAAGAGAGGTTTATATTTTCATCTCAGAGAGAAAAAGAGATAGTCACCAATTTATGTGTCTAATTTAATTAGATAAGTAGGGTTTAAGATGTGTTCACTGATGCAAAAATTGGTGTTATGAATATAGGGAGGATGAAACATATACGTAGAGGTCAGACAAAAACACTGCATTGTCCTACTTTTCATCTAACTTCCAGACTATCTCTAAATTGTCAAAGAAGGAAACATTTATTGAGCATCCAACCTAGCCAGTCATATGATAATACAGACTCCCTGCATAATTTAATCCTTTCAATGTTCTTTATTAGTCTCACTTTATAAGAGAATAAAAGAAGCTTATATAAAGACCTTATAGTGATTTTAAAATACATTTATAAATAATTTTCAAAAGTGGAATCCAATTCTCTTCCTGTTAAGTGTGGGTTAAACTTAGTGACTTAGAATATGGCCAAAGTGTTACTTTATAATTTCTGAGACTATGTCATAAAAGATACTGAGATGGCTCACTCTGAGGCTCACTGGCTGTCATGTTGTGAGAATATTCAAGCACCTTTACTAGTCAGTTTGGGCTGCCATAACAAAATACAATAGACTAGGTTTCCTAACAGAAAATTTATCTCAAAGTTCTGGAAACTAGCAAATTCAAGATGAAAGTGCCATCTGATTCCATTCCCAGTGAGAGTTCTCTTGCTGCCTTCTCACTATGTCCTCACCTGGGGGAGAAGTAGAGCTCTGGTGCCTCTGGCATTTTTATAAGGGCACTGGCCCTATCAGATTAGGACCCCACCTTATGACCTCATTTAACCTTTACTACCTTCTACCAGGGCCTTTCTCCAAACATAGTCAATTGGAGGTTAAAGATTCAATGTAGAATTTTGGGAGACACAAACATCCAGCTCATAACATAACCTTATAGAAAAGTTCATGTGGCTAGAAACTGAGAATCCCCTGTCAACATTAATGTGAGTAAGCCAGAATGGAAACCATTCTTCCAGTTACAGTCAAGCTTTCAATGACTGCAGCCCAGTTCTTATTGATCTTAAATGTACCTGATGGGAGGCTCTGAGCCACAGCCACCTAGCTAAGCATATCCAAAATTCCTTACTCTCAGAAACTGTATGAAAACATACATATTTTCTGTTTAAGTTGCTAAATTTGGGAGTAACTTGTAACACCAATAGGTAATTGATATATGTAGTTCTCAGTCAATAAGTGGTAAAACAGGGATTAGAAAACAGGTTTTTCTGATGTGCTCTTTCCACTATCCTCCGTGCCCATACTGCCTCTCCAATATTTACATAAAAGTTTATTTATAGTGAGAGCTTATTTTTACCACCTTAATAACAACTTTGACAGATTGGTTTTATAATAATGGTATACAAAGCAACACTTTGGCCATATTCTAAATCATTAAATCTAATCCACACTCAACAGGAAAATAACTTTAAAACAAACAAAACATTATTTTGATATTACAAAGCTTTGCCTCTAAAGAGCACTTCAATCTGCCTACTTCTTTCTGTCTCTACTATGCCCACCCTAACCTTTGCCTCCATCGTCTCTGGCCTGGGTCACTTCATGATTCCTAGCTTCCATGTTCTTCCCCAATCTGTTTTTTACATAACAGGAGGAGTGAACTTTTAAAAATGTAAATCAAATCATATTACTCTCCTGTGTAAAATTCTTCCATGACTTTGTGTGACTCCTTTTTCCTGGTTACACTTAAGATAGCCAAAGCAAAGTGATTGGTACTGATCATTTGTTCACTCGGTTGGTGGTAGCCCATTGAAACCCCAATACAACACAAACTACATGAGCACCTCTAAGTCTTTTCACTTCCCACATTGGTCTTTTTCTATCCCATGAATCCACAAACCGATCCTCAATCTGGTTTCAGAGTCTTTGCAATTTATAAGCTAAGGAAGAATATGATTTCAAGGGAATAAAAAATCAGCTCCTAGGTTTAAAATACTGTATTATGGAATAAAGATTACAAACACTAAGAAATAAAGACAGGACATTGAACATTTTAGAATATAGGTCAGAATATAATTAAAGTTTAAGGGACACTTTAATAAAACATTCCACACTAGTTATGAAAATAGAAGCATTTGTATCTATAAATAACCTAAACAAATCCAAGGTACTTCCTCCACCCCTAATTCTTCTAGCCAAATTGCATTAGATCAAAAGGTCAGTTCATCTCACTATTCTGCTTTTATTCTGTTACACAGCATCTCAAATTCTCTCTTCTACTGAGTTGGTACTGACATTACTGTAGACAGTTGTATATTAAAAGGCACCACACATTCTTATTACACCAAACTCAGTGCTCAGATATTGCAATCACCATAACCGAGATTCTGCCATTCAGGTAAATGTGCTTACTAAAACCCCCATGCTCTCTTTTGTCTGACTCTTCCATTCTCTCCTTCTCTGTTTCTTTCTTTTAATTTTATCAATCCTCTGCATTATGCACTCCTAATACCCCACTAGACCCTGGTACTCTCTGTTCTCTCTACAACTCTCCTTTCCCTATTTTTGCTCAACACAGGAAAACAATTTATTCCTCTCAGAAATACTGTTTTCTTAACAGTGGCGCCAGAAAGACAATTCCACCAAAAAAAAAAAATCCTACTTATCTAGGATCTTTGAGACTAGTATTTAGGATTATCTTCATGCCCTAGCTGATTTGGCTCAATAGATAGAGTGTTGACTCATGGGCTAAAAGGTCCCAGGTTCAATTCCAGATCAAGGCCACATACCTCAGTTGTAGGCTCCATCCTCAGCCCTGGTCTGGGCACCTGCAGGAGACAACCAGTCGATGTGTCTCTCTCACACTGATGTTTTTCTCTCTCCATTTCTCCCTCTTCCTTCCACTCCCTTTAAAAATCAATGAAAAAAAATCCTCTGGTGAGGATTAACAACAAAAACAAAAAAATTGTCTTCTTATTTGCACTTATGTGGTAAAAAATAAAATAACTGCAATGGACTTGCCTCCTCCTAGTTAGATTTTAGGGTTTTTTTATTCAGAAAACAAAAGTTAAATATGGAGACCTGTATTGGAGACTAAATATGCTATCTCAATAAATTTATCAAAGTTTCTTTCTAGAGATAAATGACATTATTCTTTTTAGTTTAACACCAGATGAAAGAGTTAGTTTATGCTTGGCATCCAAATTGTATTAACAAATCACTACAATTAAACACTGCAATCACAATTCCATGCTGTAAGAGGCATGAATAAACTTGAGAACACTCAAGGAAGAACAGCAGATTAGCACCTCCCCTCTCACACTTATTTTGGGTAACAGACACCCTGTATAAAATGGTAAACTCAATCCTAACATTTAAATTTCTCTCTTCTTTTCTCTCCCAGCTTTCTCTTGCTAAATTTGCCTAAATAAAATTCACATGTGATGTGATTCCAGAGCATGAATGTAATGCCATTACCTGCCCCAAATGAATGACAGCTGCCTTGAAATGGAGGGAAACACCTTCTCCTTGTTTTTAGACATAACCAGTCCCTGCTTGTAACTTACTCAGGATTGTAAGGGATGACAACCAAGTCTGGAAATACAAAAATAAATACTTTATTGAAATCATATTACAATAAAATAATATTATCTATATTTTCAAATGCTATGGCCACCCTATAATAAAATAGTTTTAACAGTTACTGCCTCTACTGTTTGAGAGTTCATGAACTAAAGTAAACAAATAATTATTGTAGATAAATGCTTAGAGTAGTAAAACTATTAAAAATAATTTATTTCAAACTCATAACTAAAAATCTAAAGGTAAAATGTAGTATCCAGTTTTTTGGAGGGTAATGAGAAAAAATATAGTACTGTGGTGTAATAATTTTTTTTCTTAGTTCCTATTCTTAAAGTCATTTAGTAGCACTTGCCCAACCATTCAATAAATGAGAAATATATATTTTCACCACTTCCCCGTTATTTAGTAGATTTGGGTGTATAATTTTTTTTTTACAATTTCAAGCCTCTGTCTAAAATGTAAAAGTTAGATAAACTTCCTACTTGGTAATTTTAACAACCTTCACCTTCTTGGAGTAAAAGCAATTAGGTATTAATTGAATGGTTGAAGGAAAACCTGCTGATTTCCAGGCAAACTAGATGTGTCAGGTTAGAAAGAGAGTGATTGTTCTCATCGATTTACTAGTAGATTGGATACCTGGTAAGCCCTTAAAAGGACCCCATACCAGTCTTAGAAAAGAGCAATATGGGCTCAAAATGACCAACCAGATATACACAGCATCATGAACATTTCATTTTCTGCCAATAGTTTTGTAAAAACTATAGGAATAGAAAATTAAAGGTTTTATTGCTAGACAGATGGGGACACATGCTGGGAAGTCATATAGCTGGCAGACACAAAATGGATGAACAATCTGATTTTCATAACACTGCACTTGAAGACACAGCATATTTCTGCCTGAGCAATAAGGAATAGGAAAGACCCCTTTCTAATATTTTTCCAGGTAGTTAAATGTCCGTGTCTAGAGAATTCCCTTACACAATTAGCTTGGCTGTGCTTGGCATGCCTCCTACCAGGATTCATTATCCACTAAAATCTAGGTGGCTGAGTGAGGTGGGAGAGAAGGGATGTGTCCACAAGGCCTTGATGTTGCTATCTGTTAACCTGTCTAACTACGGCAGCAGCTGAATTTCATTTTCGCTCCTCTGGGCTATTTATATTTAACACAGGACTCAAACAATGGTTCCCAAATCTTGGTCTAGTGAACATTAAATATATAGTTTCTCGGGAACACACTACCTACAGTTATAATTTAGCAAGGGTGTGGGATTTATGTATACTTTCCAGAAAACTATTTTAACTAGAATTCCCAATACACACATTTCCATATAAAAATCATTGTTTAGAAGATCAAAGAGCATCAGAATACAAAGTAATAAATCTGTAATACTACATGGGCAAGGAGAATAAAAATTTAATACATTGGCAATGAGAATAAAAATTTTGGAAGGGAAATCACACACTAGCAGCTGTCTATCCACCTTTGCATGAAATCTAACTAGGTTTGGCTATTTTAAATTTCCATCTAGCCAACATCTAAATGCAGAAAATTTGAACTAAATGACTTTTCCAACCACCACTTCAAGGATTATATGCAGTGATGAGATGGTAAATGTTTAATAATCAGATCTCTGTGTAAAGATGTGTGATGTGTGATGTATTTGTGTGTATATAAGTATATCCTTATTTTACATTTTCTGATATAAAAATATGTAATATGCAACTTACAGATTATAACAAAATACAATATTCTTTATTATAAAGTCCATATACCTATGACTTCAGTGGGACTTGTTATTTGAAAATCTGCTAACAATTTTTATAATTCTATCTCCAACAAAAGTATTACAAAATGAAAATATGAATATACACTTGATTACTATCCAATTCAATCAAGAAGTCACCCATATCATTACTAAATGAGTTTAATTGTAGCACTAGAGTTGATAATTTTGTTTATGTTAACAAGGAAGGCTAAAGTGAAAAAAAACATACTGTGCAGAAACTTCACTCATTCATCAAAAATTTGAGCAACTTCTTGGGATTGGAAAATGGTTTAGTTTTTGATTACTGGGAGAAAAGTTTGTCATGTTGTTGTTATGCTACTCACAATTTAATAACTACAGACATGATATACTTTCTTTAATCACCATTTAACATATTCTCCATCACTTCTAAAATATAAACAACGCACTAAATCAAGTTCTAACTTGTACCATTTGCTGACTTCTATGATGTAGAGAGCCCACACCCGGCTGATTTCAAGCTACCAACAGGACACCATGGAGGGCCAAGTGCGAAAGAGATGTACATTAGTGTCTCTCCCAATAAACAATTGATGAATATAGCCTAAAGGGAATAGATCATGGTAAAAGTAATCAAAGAATTAGGAAGCAATGAGTTTTTTAGTATTTAATACTTTTTAATTCCTTTTTTATTTTTAGTATTTTTATCTTAATATAAGTTAATTGTAAGTTTATTTCATTTAATTTTAATAAAGGTTGTTTTTAACAAAAGGTTCACAAATTTTCTGAAAATTCAACAACTGACTCTCACAAAACATTTAGAATCACTATCATGTGTATACTTAACAATGTACAGGTGAGAAGAGCAAGGCAAAACAAGTTAGAGAGCCCATGCTGTGTAAGGAGGGGAAGACAGAGAAATGTGTAGAAAAACTTTATCTGCAACCTTCTCTCTCAAATATTCCCATTTCTTAATTATATTGATGGCAATTCACCAACAGAATCCTCAACAGAAGGACAAAAATCAACCAGTTGATGATGGCCCATTGTCACTGGCCATGACACCTTTTCTAAAAACAATGGGGCAGTGGTTTTCCTTTATTTTCTTTTAATAGTTTACTGATTTTTTAGAAGAGAAGAAGAGAGAAACATTGATTAAGAGGTCGAGCCCATAACCAGGGCATGTGTCCTACCTGGGGGGCTCACACCAGCAATCTTTCAGTGCACCGGACAGTGCCAAATTCACTAAGCCACACTGGCCAGGGCTAAGCCAGTGGTTTTCAAGCCTTTTGCTTATCAGAATCAGCCATAATTTATTCTCTCTCCCTCTCCCTCCCTCTCTCTCTCTCTCTCTCTCTCTCTCTCTCTCTCTTTCATCACACACACACATTCACACACACACACATACACACATACACACACACACACACACACACACACAGGTATCAAGGCCACCTAAACCAGAGGTACTTTTACATTTCAAACTACTTTGAAATTTTTACTTGGAATGCATTTAATGTTCTCTACTGGTTTACTACACTAGAGTCTATTTCTGAAAGCTCATCTTTACACTAGGTAACTACCACATCAATTTCAATAAGTATATGAAATAATCCATTTTTGTGTTTAAGAATTTGTATGCAACAGTTTCTTTTTAAAATCAGCTTTAATAAAAAGAGGCATCTCATTTACAAAATTTCTAATAATTATTTTCTAATATTTAGTCATAAACTCCTCATGAGTGAAAAGTTTATATTCACAAATTCTGTTGCCTTGCTATATTTCAAAGCTGAAAGATGAAGAAGAAACAAACTTTGATCTCACTGACTTATGATGACAGGGGCAGAAAAATATTTTTAGGATATATTTTCAAAATTGTGAACATGAAATGATATATCCAGTTTGAAAAATCCCATTACTTTAAATGGGATTTACATGGTTACATTTCAAACTACTTTGAAATTTTAACTTAGAATGATCAACTTTGATGGTGTCTATTTGACTTATGCTTACATTGGATAACTTACTTTATAAGTCACTATTTCAACACTCAAGAACTTTGAAGTTACTAAATAACCACCTAATAGCTTTAAGCTTTCAATCAACTTTTACATAATTATTCAAGCCATAAGAATTATTTTAATAGCAAAACACAAACTTATTTCCCAAAAAAGCCTTTATGTATTTAAGACAGTGTAAAAAAGTTAAAAGGATTACAATACGGACCTGAATTGATAAATACTAGTAATCAGGTGGATGTTTAACACTTAATAAAGATACTATATCAGAACATTTATATTTAGTACTTAAGTAACTAATCTTGAATGTTGTCACATTTTAACCATTTTTCTAATTGTTAGTCTCTCAACAGGTGGTCAGGATGCTGACAAGCCTCCTGAGTTTCCTCAATTTACACATGGCTTCTCCTACCTCCAAAGCTTCACAATGATGGTATCAGTATTGGTGACAGTTTCTCCAAAAGCATTAACCATTTTGGATGATAATCACTTTGGTAAAGATAAAATTAGTAGCATGACTACAGGTATATCAGTGGACCAGTTTAGGTTTCAATTTTCCATTTGCCCCTGAATTAACGCCCAGGTATATAGACACAATGATACATTTACCAGGGCATGGGCAGAAACTGTAGCACAAACCACAATATGTCACTCTCCCTAGCACTGATTTTCCAATTATCATTTATTTTTTATTCATTCATTTCCATCTGTTTATTGCTTACGAACCCTTCTAGTTAATATATTAGTCAGATACTATCTAATGTTCCTTGGCGCTTATTACAGTTCCCATTAAACTAAAATTCTAAAATAGCTTTTTAAGTACTAAATTTTTATCTTTGCCAATGTGAAATTGTAAAACCTTCTTTATTCATTCATTGCATCAAAAACTTGATTTTCCCAGATTCTAAATCATTAATCTTGTCTGGATGTATTTCAAGATCAAAGCTCCCATTTTAATAAATTTACATGACAACCAGCAATAAATCCTCAGATATCTACCTTCTTGGATCACAACCTGACTTCATTTGAAGCTGATGCTACATTCTTCTGAATTTGGAAACAAAGAACATATTTAGAGGATTAGCTTTAGACCGAATCTTCCTTTTACATATTTGTCCCTTTCCTGAGCACACGTAATAAATGAAAAGCTCTGCAGGTTAATGGAAAACATGGATGTTATTACACATGCTGCTTTGTTCCATCTAACTCTTCCAAATATCCAAGATCAAGGCCTCAGAGAATTTTCTGTAACAGAACTTTGCTGCCACCAACTGAACAGACTCACCCAATGCAAGTGGATTTTTTCACAATTTAGTGCTAGAAAGGAAGACTAAGGGAAGATCACATATTCTCTTTGCCCATACCCCAAACCCTAACCAGAACTCCCATTTGCTAATCAGTAATTCCACCAGAGCAATGGCAGCCCTTCCTGTGTAACCCTAACCAGTGGTCAGCAAACTCATTAGTCAACAATGAGTTAGTCTTAAAATTTCTTTTGAGAGCCAAATTTTTTAAACTTAAACTTCTAACGCCACTTCTTCAAAGTAGACTCGCCTAGGTCATGGTATTTTGTGAAAGAGCCACACTCAAGGGGCCAAAGAGCCGCATATGGCTCGAGAGCTGTAGTTTGCTGAACACGATCCTAAACCAATTTAAAAAACTCATCCTTTATTTTTAAGCACTGACATTATTCAAATAAAGAAGCATAAATCAAAGGCTTTGTGCCAGAAGAATCATGTCATGAAATAGTGATGCTGGGCTAAGTGGGTTACCATGCCAGAAAAGCAGACTATTCTAATTTTATTCTCATTACCAAAAAAGCTGGGGAAGTCACCACAAGTGACCGACCAATTTCTTCTCTCCAAGCCAAATCTACAACTATCTGTTAAAGAGAAAAGATACCATTTAGTTAATTGGTCCCAGACCTTAGCAACACATCAGAATTACCTGGTAAAATATAGACTGCAAGACTCTTCCCCAGTACTACCAATAAGAACTTCCCAGAACAGGGTTTGGACACCAAAAGATCCCAATTCACAGTAAGAGTTGAGGACCACCAGCTTAGTCCTATTCCATCATTTTTTGGCTTCAAAAGATTAAAACAATCAACCAAACTGTGTGCACAGGCCCTCAAGAACAACTCTGAGAAGACCTGGAGTCCTGGGTTGAGAGTATTTGGTGCCTGAACTCAATGAAGAGATGAAGAGACTTACTCTGTGGGAAAACACCTCCAGCATGCTGACTTTTGCCATACTGCTTTGTTCTCTTGAACAGTTTAGCATAAGCAAGATTAAAATGCTGTTTTTGTCAAGAAAACAGTCCTTTGAAGATAAGAAAAATAATTCTGGTTTATTTTTATTTCATACCTGCCCTATTTAGCCTGAAATTTTTGCCTTGAACCATGACTGCATAAAATAACTTTACTGTGAATCAAATATGACCTACTTTGTTAATTCCCATTACTCTAATTAATTTTCCCCTGACACAGATAGTCCACATATGAAATGCTTTACACAGAATTAATATAAATTTAAAGTTTCTCATGTATTTAAAATATATAAAAGAAAACAATTAAAAATATGGTATGATAATATTTGTTCCTGTAACTTTGTAATTTTTTTTTTTACCTCAGTCTTTAGAAGGTTAATTTTAGGTTTGTTTTATCATCTTATGAAAAAGATTTGCCTACCACCATTAATGAAAGAGAGTTAATGGGTTTTATTGTATGCATTTTAACTTTAATTGTGACTAAATTAATGGTTATTTCTTTTTTATTTTTACTGTTGAGTTATTACAGATATTCCCCCCATTTTTTCCCCTCATTGTCCACCTCCACCCCATTCTCATCCCAACCCAGGTCTTTATCACCCTATTGTCTGTGTTTATAGGTAATGCATATATGCATATAAGTTCTTTGGTTAATCTCTTCTCACCCTCCTTCCCCTTCCCTTGGAGATTCTTCAGTCTGTTCCATGTATCCATACCTCTGGCTCTATTTTATTCATCAATTTTTTAATTCATTATATTCCTTTGTTTATTTTGATTTTTATATTCAACTAGAGGCCCAGTGCACAAAATTCATGTGGGGGGGGGGGCGGTGTCCCTCAGCCCAGCCTGTACCCTCTCCAATCTGGGACTCCTTGGAAAATGTCTGACTGCTGGCAGTTGGACATCCACTCACAATCCAGGAGCGCTGGCTTCTAACTGCTCACCTACCTACCTACCTGCCTGCCTGCCTAATTGCCCCTAACTGTCCCCCCCTGCTATCCTGATCACCCCTAACCACCTCTGCCAGCTGGCCTAATTGCCCCTAATTGCCTCCCTGATGATCTAGTCACCCAACTGCTCCCACCTCACCACCCTGGTCACCTCTTACTTACCCCCTCTGCCGACCTGGCCACCCCTAACTGACCCCATTGCTGGCCTGGTTGCCTCCAATTGCCCCCCTCCCTGCCAACCTGGTCACCCCCAACTGTCCCCCACACCAGCCTGGTTGCCTCTAACTTCCCCCTACTGGCTTGGTCAACCCCTTACTGGCCCCCTTCTGCTGGCCTGGTCACCCCCATCTGCCTCTTTGCCAGCCTGGTCACCCCCAACTGCTCCCCTTATCAGCCTGGTTATACTATGCAGCCTGCTGTTCAGTTGTTACTGTGATGGTGTCTTGGACAATTTGCATATTCCACTATTATTAGTATAGATCAGTGGTTCTCAATCTTTATAATGTTGTGACTCTTTAACACAGTTCCTCTCGTTATGGTGACCCCCAACCATAAAAATTATTTTAGTTGCTACTTAATAACTGTAATTTTGCTACTGCTATGAATTGTAATGTAAATATCTGTGTTTTCCGATGATCTTAGGCGACCATGCTAGCAGTTCTCAACCTGTGGGTCATAACCCACAGGTTGAGAACTGCTGCTGTAGAGACTAAGACCATTGGAAAAAACAGATATTTACATTAAGATTCATTAACAGTAGCAAAACTACAGTTATAAAGTAGCAACTAAAATAATTTTATGGTTGGAGGTCACCACAACATGAGGAACTGTGTTTAGAGTTGTGGCATTAAAAAGGTTGAGAACCACTGGTATAGATTGTTAATAGATATGTATTTATTGCCATTTTATTATTCATATTTATTATTTGATCTTTTTCTTCTTATCTTTCTTCTTATTATTATTCTAAGAAGACCCTTCTATATTTCATGTAATACTGATTTGGTGGTGATGACCTCGTTTAGTTTTTGTTGTGTATGAAGCTTTTTATCTGACCTTCAAGTCTTAATAATAGCTTTGGTGGGTGAGCTTGCTTGTAGGTCCTTGCTTTTCATCACTTTAAATATTTCTTGCCACTCTCTTCTGGCCTGCGGAGTTCTTATTGAAAAATCAGCTGACAGTCATATGAGTGTTCCCTGGTAGGTAACTAACTGCAATTCTCTTGTTGCTTTTAAGATTCTCAATTTGTTTTTAACCTTTGGCATTCTAATTATGATGTGTCTTAGTGTGGGCCTCTTTGGGTTAATCTTGTTTGGAACTCTGTGTTTTCTGAATTGTTAGGGAAAGTTTTCTGTCATTATTTCTTTAAATAGGTTTTCAATATCTTGCTCTCTCTTCTCCTACTGGTACCCCCACGATATGAATGTTGGTACACTTAAAGTTGTCCCAGAGATTGTTTACACTATCTTCATATTTTTTAACTCTTTTTTTGTTGTTCTGATTGGGTTTTGTTTTGTTTTTGCTTCCTCATACTCCAAATCGCTGATTTGATTTTTGGCATCCTCTATTCTACTGTTGATTCCTGAAATTATTTTTCATTTCAGTTAGTGTATCCCTCACTTCTGATTGGTCTTTTTTTGTTGTTGATGATGTTCTGACTAATTTCCTTGAAATTCTCACTAAGTTCCTTGAAGCTCTCATTAAGTTCCTTGAGCACCCTTATAACCATTGTTTTGACCTTTGCATCTATTAGTTTGCTTGCTTCCATTTTTCTCTTTCTGAAGATTTCTTCTGCTTGGGGTTTTTTTGTGTGTGACATATTTCTTTGTCTCTGCATTTTGGCTGTTTCCTTGTGTTTGTTTCTTTATATTAGATAGAGCTTCTATACCTCCTGGAATTGGTAGTGTGGCCTTGTGTAGTAGGTATCCTATAGGGCCTAGTGGCTCAGTCTCCCCAGTCACCTGAGCTGGGCATTCTAGATAGGCCCCTGTGTGGGATGTTTGCACTATCCTGTTGCAGTTGAATGTTGATTGCTATTGTTGTCACTGGGAGGAATTTACCCCTAGGCCAATTGGCTGTGAGGACCAGCTGTATCTAAATAGAACTGCTGTACAGGAGATACCCCTATGGAGCAGGACTTGCTTTAATGGGGCTTTGGTGCTCACCAAACCTGTCCCTTGAGTGTGTCACTCATGGATGTGATAGAGTTGTAATCTGGTGTAGTATGAAGCTGAGCACTGGATGTACCAGCTCTAGGGCTTCCTGGGATATACAACGTCAGCCACTGTTTGGGGCCACCAGGCAGGAGCTACAGACCAATCTACAGATAGCTTCTACTTGTGTTGGACTTAAAGGTACCTAGGAGAGGCCAAGCTCTGAACCTTGGCAAGCTGCTGCTAGTGCTGGGCCAGGGGTCACTTATGGGGAGATATAGGGCATGCTGAATCCAGCTGTTACTTGTTTTAGAGATTTTAGGAAAGTCTAAAGCTCAAGCCAGAATGGGCCATTCATATGAAAATGCCACTGCAAACAGCTTGGATGGGGCTGCAAATTGGGTTGGGCAGTATCTCATGGAATCACCAGGACAGGGAAAACAGAGTGGGCCAGGTTGATAGAAACTCAGACATGGTTCTTGCCAGTCATCTCTTTGTTGGGGGAGATCTCAACAGAGAATTAATGACCTCTGCCATCACAGTTCTTGCCCTAATGCTAACAATTTATTTTTTAAATTTCTTTATTAAGGTATTATATATGTGTCCTGATCCCACCATTACCTTCCCAATCCCCCCTCGCCTCCTACTCATGCCCTCAATTTAGTCTCTGCCTTTATGTCCCTGGATCCTTTCAAGCTGCTTCCCAGTGCTGGAGCTCCAAGGGGTTGAGTCAAGTAAGTCCATGCACCATCTCTTTAAGAGGAACTGCCTGGGTCTCTGGCAGCCTCTGTGTTACTCTGCCACAATCCCTGCTGATTTTTATAGCCCAAAGTCCCAGGGACTTATCTTCCTAGCACTGAAACCCTGGGATGATTGTCCAGTTTGGGACTGGGATCCTTTGCTCCTCATGGGAGGCTTCTTCAGCCAATATATCCCTCCTAATTAAAAACATGCCACTCATGGGTGGCAGACCAGCCCATTCCACACCTCTGCTTCTAGAATCAGTCCCAATGTGGTTTCTTCTTTAATTCTCTAGCTGTGGGTCTTCCATTCAGCCAGACTTTAGGCAGCTCTGAATGATGGTTGTATTTTAGTTTTAATTTTGATTTGGTTGTGGGAGGATGCAGTACAGTGGTACCTCGAGATATGAGTTTAATTCATTCTGTAACCTTGAGGCGTGGGAAACTATGAGATTCTCGAGTTACAGTAAACTGGTGGATTGTGTGCAGATGGCCGATCCGCGTGATTACTCCTATCTCAAATGTTGCTTGTATTTCATAGCAAAAATCGCTCATTCGATGGCTTGTATCTCAAAAATGTCGTATGTTAGGGCACTCGTATCTCGAGGTGTCACTGTATTGTATTTACCTATATTACTATCTTGTTTCTCAATCTAGACTTAATGTTTTATTTCTTCTTTTTCCCCATCCCCAACTCCACCAGCCCTATCTCCATTCACCCCTAACCCTACCTCATGACCTTGCTTCAAGTCTAACACTGTTTCATCTACCCTCCTATTTATTGGTGACTTTGACTTACTCTCCTAATAAGCACCCAAGAATCCTTGAAAGTAAATAAACACTGCTTATCCCACCTGATTGAATGGCTCTGTTCTTGACAATAAGAAGCTGGTTTTATATAGCAGAGATTCTTATTTTTTGGAAATTCAGTTTGCATGATTTATGGAGAGGGAGAGAAGCAGACCAGAAAGAGCTTGGTGGTGGAAGTAGCTAGACTCTATCATGAGTGAGAGCTATAGATCTATATAAGGCAAGACTGCTCACCAGAAATCCGATAAGATGAATAAATGGGGAATCTCCTGGGAGCAACTAACCCAAAGGAATGAAGTGGTCAGGCAGACAAGATGCTTCCAATTAGCAAAACCTCAGCAATTGTGGGGAATAGAGGTATCGGCAACCCTGACCTAGTTCCCACATTGAAAAGTGTACAGCTAAAAGCAAAAGCATATTTTATTACTGCCTCTTAAGAGAACACAGAATGGATTCTGAAATTCTGAAAACATTAGAGAATACAAATATGATTTTGGCCCCTGAAGGACTTCAGAATATCAGTGGAAGACAGAAGAATCCAACAGATATAGTTTATTCAAAGAACAGATGAAAAGAAAGTCCAAACCAAAAAAATAAAGGAAAATAATGGAGCCATGCAATTGGAAAGAGTAACTCAGGGGTACTGTATACACAAAATATGTCAAGAGGATTTTTATTATTAATTTAGAAGCCATTTACCGGGGGATAATGATGCTGAAATAGCAGATGAAATTGCTGTTGAGACATCCAGTAGATTCAAGTACTAGTGACAGAAATGAGTGGGTTCTACCCCAAAATGTTTCATTTCCCCTCCCACTTGTGAACATATATCTCTTGGAAACATAACAATATCCCTATCCTTAGTCCTAATGTGACCTTATCTTCACAAACTAAAAGTTCCCATAACAAGTGGTTAGTTGGTGGAGAAGGAGCTGAGGCAATATTTTAGCTAATTATTGTCATAAAGAGCAAGTAATATTAAATGTAAATCTATTATATTTTTCATATATTGTCTTCTAATTAAATAAATGACACCAAAATAATCCCATCCAATAATCCCAGAGTGTCTTATAGGAACATATTCTTCAGCTAACACATTCTAGAGGGAGCAATAATATAGATTTTATAAAAATGCAGTCTTCTACAGAGATTATACTGGAGTTCTATTATAGCAAGGTAATACTTGGCCTTGAATATATTCAGGCTGAAGTAATATATTTGATGCTTTAAGGTGTAAAAATTCAGAGTTCACAACCAAAAACTACATTTTGAAGTTATAAAAGTCCTTTTTTTTTATTTGAAAAGAATGTGTGAATTTTACCCCCACTAGTGCCTTTGAGCCCACGTGGCAGGGGAACTGCATTTTACCAAAAAGAGCACAGAGAAACAAATATTTAGCTGTGTTCTTCTAGGCAATAAGTGAAACATCTGTACTGACTCCTCAGAATCTCTCAAGTCCCATGAAGATGTACTAGGCTGGGAGCAGGCTATTTCAAGTGGATTTTGATGGGTCTGTAGGCCTGCCATTGTTAGCTGCCCTATTCTATCTATTGTAGTCAATTGCTATTTGCTATTATATGGGAAAGTCTTCTAGGCATAGACTGCTGTACCATTGTACCAGGGCAGTTCTCTGCTGTTATAAAAATTCTCATGTATATTCATTCCAGAGAGAAAGTTTATTGGAAATTTATTAGGACTTCCAGGATGTGACTCTATGACCAACCCTTAAGTCCCTATCAGCCAGCCTTATAATAAAGTGGAAAGAAAATTATAAACATCAAATATTTCTAAATAAAATGTTGTCTTTTTTACCTATAATTTATAACTAACCAACACATCCTAAAGTTTCAAGAATTTAGTAGAAACTTCCAAAATGATTTTGCTGCCACACAGAATTGGTAGTATAGGAATAAAGATCCATAGATATAAAAGCTATGAAACCCAAACTGAAGGCATCCCCACTTCAGTGATTATCAGTGAACCACTGTAACATAAAGGCTACATAAATTACATGAGTCACATACCAAGTATCTAAGAAATATAGCTGCAGAAGAGGGGCTGTCTCTGTCATATCTCATTACTGATATATTCCTACTGTTGTAAGATATATCCTCTAATCCTAACAATCCCATCAGAGATGTACCCTCATTTAAGTCTAGAGGCCTTAAATATTTAGCTGAATCGTTTTAAATACTTATAAACATATGATATTCCAGCTCTAATCTGCTGAATGATTAGCTAGCTTTTTGTGTAAACAGAATGGGTACTCATCTCAGTTGTGATCTCTAAGTGTTCCAGGAAATTCTTGGTACCTAAAACTGTCTTCCTGACTTAAAGAATGCCAAGCTCTGAAATTTCATGTCTGGGAACTCATCCTATACTCTATTTTTAAATGGAAAATTTCCCTAGATCTTGACATATTTTATTATCCTACACTAAAATAATAATTTATCAGAACTAAATTTGTTATTTGGTACTTGAGGAACTGTGGCCTGAAAGAAAAGAGAAAATTACAAATGAGGGAATAACCAAAGAAATGAAACTGTAGTACAAGCATTGAGAACTTGCCTACTTCCTAAGTTGGTTAGTTGCCAAGCCCCCAGAGATATGGCACTCCAATATATTCCTTCTCTCACAATAGAGGTAGGCAAATAAATCATCACAGGAAATGAGATGGAACCATGGAAAAACTTGGCCATGGAAGGTTCTATTTCACAAGAAGTTCCCATTGTGGGAGACAGAAAACTGTAGTAGAAAGGAAGGCAAGTCACATTACATATATGCTTCAATTTCTATATGAATAAAATGTTGAATATATACCAACAGCCTACCTTGACCCTAGTAAGTAGTAAGTAAGAAAATGTAAGTGAAAATATTTTGAATATCATAACTATTATATAACACTGAAATATATTGCACATATTAGATTCTTTTACACTTAACAACAAGTAAGGGTACTTTTGCTGAATTCTTGCTTTGTGTCAAAATGTTTGCTCCTGCTAATACTTCATGACCCTGAAGAAATCCATGGTGCTTCCTCAGCCATCTCATTCCTGTATCTTCTACTCCTTGGGGTAGTAGGAACAAGAGTGGGATGGAAAGATGCTGCCTGTTTCTGATTTTTCAGCCTCTCTGGAGCTGCCACTATAGTTTTCTTTTGTATTTTACTGTGGTACCTCGAGATATGAGTTTAATTCGTTCCGTAACCTTGCTCATATATCAAGTTGCTCCTATCTCAAAACAAATTTCCCCATTGAAATCCATTGAAATGTCGTTAATCCGTTCCAGCCCCCAAAATGCCACCCCAGTTGTTCTTGTTACGTGTTTTTGAATAAGAAAATGTATTTATAAATGACAAATATTGTATAAAAACATAATAAAAGTAAATGTAAAGGAATAAATTGGTTTTATAAAGTGTATCTACCTGTTACACTATTAGTGCTACATTTTATCCCTAAACTGAATGTAACTTAACTAATCTTCACTGAACTTAATTGCTACTGGTCTTTGCATTTTTGGCCGATTTAAAAAAAAACAAAAAAAAAAAACACGTCCAACGAGGTTTGCCTCTTCCTCCCTTTCAGAATGTTTCTGAAATGGGTGAGGCAAGTTTCATTGAACAGCTCCGATGCACAACCAGTAGCAACTTTATCATGGTGTTTCTTTTCCACGAAGTGTGACACCCTCTCCCACATTCCTAAGATCTCCTTTATCTCTCTTGTAGAGATCTCCTCCACCTTTGGCTCCTCCTTGAAACCAATTTCTTGGAGAACCTCCGCATGTTGCTGAGACTGCAACTCTTGTAACTCCTCCTTGGTGAATTCCAGAGAGTGCTCCTCGATGAGCTCATTCAGGTCTCTCTCATCCACATCCAGGCCCATGGATTTTCCCAGAGACACTATCTCCTCCTCCACTGGCACCTCGGGTTCAAATCCTTCAAAGGTCCTTTCGGCTACGGCCTCAGGCCACAGCTTCTTCCATGCAGAGGTCAAAGTCCTCGTTGTAACACCCAGCCAGGCCTGATCAATAATTCTGAGGCATATCACGATGTTAAAGTGGTTCTTCCAGAACTCTCAAAGGGTGAGGTTTGTGTTCTCTGTCACCTCAAAGCAGCGCCGGATCAGGTGCTTGATGTGCAGCTTTTTAAAATTAGAAATCACCTCCTGCAGGATACGAGTGGTGTTGGGAGGTAGGTAGACAACTCTTCAAGGAGTTCATCTTCGAGGTTCGGTGGGTGAGCAGGAGCATTGTCGAGGACGAGGAGGGCTTGCATGGTTAGGTTGTTTTCCTGTAGATATTTCTTCACAGAAGGGCTGAAAACCAGGTTTACCCACTCCACAAAGAACTGCCTGGTGACCCATGCCTTCGGATTTGCCCTCCACATAACTTGCAGTTTATCTTTTAAAATCTTATGTGACTTAAAGACTCTGGGGTTTTACGAATGGTATACAAGCAGAGGCTTGATTTTGCAGTCACCACTCGCATTGGCGCACAGTGCGAGAGTTAGCCTATCCTTCATGGGTTTGTGGCCTGGCATCGCCTTCTCCTCTGCCATTATATAAGTCCTATTTGGCATCTTCTTCCAGAAAAGCCCTGTCTCGTCACAGTTGAAGACTTGCTGGGGGATATATCCTTGGCTTCTATCAGTTCGGAAAAAGTTTTGAGGTAATCCTCAGCTGCCTTCACATTCGAACTTGCTGCCTCACCATGCCTGACGATGGAGTGAATGCCGGACCTTTTCCTGAAGTTATCAAACCAGCCTCTACTGGCTTTAAACGAGTCTTTCGATGCTTCGTCCGTGGAAGTGCTCGGGGTCTGCTCCAGCAAATCACCGTAAATCGCTCACGCCTTCGTGATGCCCTGTGTTAATATATCTCCTTTAAGCTGCTTCTCCGTCACCCACACCATCAGTAGATTCCCCATCTTTTCATGGAGAGAGCTACAGAGCTTAGAAATTATTGTAACGCCCTTATCTGGCATTATACCCTTTATCGACTCTTTCTGTTTAAGCACAGTGCATATTGTTGAAGTACTATGCTCATACTGCCTCGCCAAGTCAGCTATTCGCACACCTTGCTCATATTTTTCTGATTTCACGCTTTAATTAATAGACATCATCCTCTTCTCAGCACTAACCTTTCCACTCGCTTTCTTCGGACACATGGTTATAAAAAGATATGTGATAAAGTATGTAAATACACAAAAGATGCTTCGACAACGAGGTAAACAAGCACAGTGACTGAGGCGTGGGAAACTATGAGACGCTTGAGTCGAGGTAAACTGGTGGGTTGTGTGCAGCCGGCCGATCCTCGCGATTACCCGTATCTCAAATGTTGCTCATATTTCAAAGCAAAAAAATCGCTCGCTGGATGGCTCATATCTCAAAAATCTCATATATTAGGGCACTCGTATCTCAAGGTACCACTGTATTTGTTTTTCTGTCTCTCTACCAGCACATCTCTAACTGAATCTGTAGAAGCTCTGTATGAAGAAAATGAACACAGAGTGAAACCATTCTTAGAAAAAGAATTGGTGACATGTAAGTTACTAGAAGTTGCATTTGTAAAATAACCTTCATGGTCAGAGCAGCTGTTAAATATTCTTTTACACAGTGACACACTAGATTGAATAGTAACCACACTATCAATATGCAATGACACTGAGGAACTTACTCTGGAAAGTGGCTGGTATAATAAAGCAAAATGAGAAGACAGAATTATAAAGAATAGCTAGACTAAAAACTATTGAGATCCATACCACTTCTTCTAGGAACATTGACTAATATTTTAGGTGGCCAACAGAGTCACTGTGGTAAAGTTATACAAGTCAGTATTGATTATGGGTTCTAAATTACTTTTATTTACTTTTTAAATGTAGTTCATATGGAAGTCATAATGACTATTCTATTCCATCTATCAATAATGGACATACCTCCTGATAATTTCTACTGTTTTCATCAATAATAGTAAAACTGAAATATGGCTCCAAGATGATAGGTATAGCATAAATTTAAAAGCAATATAAAATAAAGCATTGAGAAAAAGGAAGA
The DNA here is from genome assembly GCA_004026805.1 of Lasiurus borealis. Taxonomy (NCBI): domain Eukaryota; kingdom Metazoa; phylum Chordata; class Mammalia; order Chiroptera; family Vespertilionidae; genus Lasiurus; species Lasiurus borealis. The sequence goes on along the minus strand of PVJN01002839.1, from coordinate 28,157 downwards.
CAAAGCAAAATACACCAAGAAAAAGAAAATGTACTCAGTCAAAAATTAATCAAATTATATTTGTTGAACATTTACTGTTTTCAAAAACTATCTTTCTACTTAAGCACATTATTTTAATTATTTATCTCACTAACATTATAGGAGAGATGATATTAGCACCATCTTAGAGATGAAGAAAAGAAAAAAAAAAGGTGACGTGGCATTCATTTCAGCCAGAGTTTAGGTCCCCATGGGAACTTGCTTTGGCTCCCACTCTTCTGTTCTGTCTGCTAATTCTGGGCTTCCTGGGAGAAACTTCCTGCCAACCACTGTCAAAAACTGTCTTCCTTTGTCTCTCAGTAACCTGATTGGAGCTCCAAGCAGCGATCCACAGTTTGTGTCTATCTCCACAGGCCCTGGCTGTGTGTGGGAGAGGTCAAACTGCCCTCTAAGGCTGATTTGTTAGCAGCACGACATTCAGGGATAGATCAGCAAACTTCCTTAGGCTCTACCTCTGCCCACCTTCACCTACCAGCCAATCGCCAATCTTAATTACTCACAAGTCTATTTCTGAATGTGCTTTAGGCTGAATCTGCCGGGGAGGTGCTATTCAGATTTCAGGGAAAGTGATGAGTGTGTTTCCCTGTCCCAGAGCTACTTCTCTGAGAGTGTCCTAGGATATTCCCTTGCCCTTGTCTGGGCCAAGATCCTCATATAGTCCTGTGGGATCAGCTGGATATTGGGAGTTTCTATCAGCTCTCACATGATGGGAAGGCACCAGCTAGGTTCCCAGGAGAGTAGTGTAGATGGTCCCAACTCAGTTACTGACACTTAGAAACCATTCAAATCCATAGGCTTGCAGACAAAAGTCAAGATGCTGTCTCCTCTGCAAAGGTCAGGATGCATGATGTGGCAAGTAGGGGTCCTAAGGGTGTGGTGGGCTGTATCTGTAGGGTGGGGTTTTTCCTTTTACCTGAACTGTGGCTTCTGGGAGGGGCTAACATTTCAGGAAAAATGGCCATTTGGGTTTGAAAGTGTATAATTGAATGCAGGACTCCTGGCTGATATTTTTCCATGTCTTCCCCAATGCTTCCCACCCCACCTCTCCTTAGTCACCTCCAATCACACTGCCATTCCTTGACCAAAGCCTCAGGTGAGTAGCTGCAAATGAAACTCCAATGCTCTGGGTTTAAAATAAAAAATAAAAAGTACGGAGGCTTTCTCTCTGACCTGCTCCAATTTACTAGCTCTGATCTCCCTGACATCCTACTGCCCTGAGACCTTTTATCGCTGGATGTTATGTAGGCACTGTTCTCAGCTCCATTACTCAGGCTGTGGAGCCTAGCCTGGGTTCCAGGCCTTGATCTTCTCAGGAAAATAATCCTCATGTAACTGAGAGATGCCTCTTCACCCTCAGCCTGCAACCCATGGAACCTGGGTTGGCTCTCTCACCACCTCACCTTTTCTACCAGTCTCCAGGTGTTTTCTGTCCTTTCTTTTCCTCAGCTGAACTTCAGTTGGTAATTCTGGGTGAATGTTCCCCAATTTAGTTTTGTTTCCAGTATGGCCCTGGGAGGATGTGCAATAGAGGTTTGCCTGTTCTGCCACCATATTTTCTCCTCTATTATTTTATTACTAAAGGACTGGTGCACAAAAATTTGTGCACTGGGGTGATCCCTCAGCCTAGCCTGCAGGGTGACCAAGTGGGCCAATCAGGGGACTACACCTGCCTGTGGCCAGCCCTGCCCCCACCACTGCCCCTCTGCCACTGCTGGTGGCTGCCGCCATCCCCCCATTGCTATGCCCTCCCTCTGCACACTGACACATACCTTGGCTGGCCTGGCACCACCTGCTAACCAACCCCATCCCCCTTGACCAGTTCTGCCATTCAGTTAATTTGCATATTACCCTTTTATTATATAGGATAGAAACAATAGGTTCAAATTTATAAAACAGGGTTTCAAAGCCATAGAAGCTAGAAAATATTTGGAGGAAATGTTAAATCATCTTTCCAGCAACTTTAGAGGAAATGATTATGGTTATTTTAGGAATGGATAAAGAAAATACTAAAGTAGGGGTCAGTTAATACCCTCATGAACACTTTTCATGAAGCAAGGAAAGATAATCACCAAAAACCATGAATGCCCCAAATAAATGGAAAAATAAAATAGATTATAGACAATTACCAGTTAACATAACGGTTTAAGTAACCTAGGTAAATATTATAAAGTGAAAACATATACTTGAATAAAAAGAAATATAATTTCACTACAAAGTCAGTAATCCCTATTTAAAGCATTTCTCACTTCCTAAGATTACAACCATATTCTTTTCATACTTAAAAACAATTTACACATCTTAAGGACAGCAAGGCAGTACTCAAAAGAAACAGGAATGCCCAAACAGGTTTGGCTCAGAGCATCAGCCGTGGACTGAAAGGTCTCAGGTTCGATTCCTGTCAGGGGCATATACCTTGGTTGTGGGCCCATCCCCAGCTGGAGTTGTGCAGGAAGCAGCTGATCGATGTTTCTAACTCTCTATCACTCTCCCTTCCTCTCTGTAAAAAAATCAATACAAATATAGTTTAAAAGGGGGGCCAAAAAAAAAAAAAGAAGAGAAACAGGAAAACTTATATTCTCTTCTTGCTCTAGTTCTCTCGACCAGGAGTTTGACCAGTAGGCAGGCCAGCCAACTGCCCATGTCCCCTCCCCCTGGCCAGGCTGGCCAGACCCTACCCAGGCACAAATTCATGCACCGGACCTCTAATATATATAACATAGATACACACACACACACACACACACACACACACACACACACACACAAAGTGAGTGGCCAGATTCATTCAGAGGTCATAATAATCTGGTCACTCAATGTATAAAAATAAAAATAGAAATCAACCCAACTATTCTGCTTTGAGAACAAAAATTAAGTACTGATACAACGTGGATATGGAACATGAAAAATATAACATAAGATCAATGAATGTCAAAAACATGTGGTTAAGAAGAAACCAGGGCCTAAAGACTATATACGGTAGAAGCTAACTGATATGAAATGTCCAGGATAAGCAAATATATAGAGACAGAAAGTAGATTAGTGATTGCCTTGGTCTAAGGGAGGGAATATAGAGTCACTGCAAATGGACAGGAGGTTACTTTCAAGGATGAAAGAAATCTAATCTAAAATTACATTGAGTTGATAATTGCACAATTCTGTAAACTTAGTAAAAATTACTTAATTATATACCTGAGCAAATTTTATGGTATGTAAATTATACCTCAATAAAGCTGTTACCAAAAAAAAATTAATGCTTTTAATTGTAGCCTAAAAAATAACACTTTAAATTCTGAAAAGGTTCCTTGACTCTTTGTTAATGTAAAATAAAAACGGTTCTTCAACAAGAAGAATTCTTTCCTATCATTTCTTATGTATGTGGAGGGGCCAGTAGAGCAATATTTATATCTCATTCTCCTCTGCAACTCTTCCTATTAAAATTAAGATTAAAAATCTAAGCTGAAACCATGAGCCTTTGAAACCTCTGACTTGTATTCTTTTCTCCATCACTAATAGAAGTCTATGAAAGGGTCAAATTTAGGGCTGAGCCAAATTCTGGACTAAGATATGCCTAGTACTATGTATGTCTGGCCACACCCATAATAAATTTTTTAAACACAACTGTTCTCTCTTAAAGTACTTTATGTTTTAGAATATAAGTTCTCTTCTTAAAATAAGGTCTTTGATACTGTGATTGATAAACTAACTTCCTTGAGCTGTCCAAATTAGTGGTAATGCTTTCCTGAACCTAAAAAGATCTTTATGTTTCATTTTTTTATTATAGGCCATATCAGGTTGGGTTAGTCATGCCCATTAATAAGAAACCTCCTAGATTTAATGGAGCAGCCACAAAACCAATTTGAACACAAATAAGTTGATAATAATAGAAAGGATTCTTACCTTTATGGTTTTAAAGGATATAGTTATTTAAAGGATATAAAAGGTAAACTTGCTAATCCATATATTCCTAGAAATATCTCTAGAATGTCTCACACTTGAAAACTTATTATTAAAGCTTCCAATCATTTTCTCTCAAAATCATACAGAATTGCTTTGTTGTTATCTAGCATCCCAGTGTCCTGAATGAGCATCTGATGTCACTTGACTGCCATTCCTGTGTAGGTAATCTGTTCTCTTATATTCTCTTCTTTTCTTTGATGTCCTAGAATTACACCAAGGTGTAGCAGGTCTCAGTCAACCCCACCTTTTCAATCTGAAAGTTTGTGTTATCTTTCAGGAATCTCAAAATTTTTATCTGATTTCATTTGTTCTTTTTCTCTGAAACCACTAATTAGTACATATAATTGAGTCTTCATGTTGATCCTTCATGCTTCATAAATTTTTATCTCCTATTTAATTGCTTTTTATTTTGGGATATTCCTAAGGGATTTTTTTTTTCCAGATCTCCCATTGAACAGTTGTTTTTATTTCAGCAAGCATCTTTTTTAAAATATTTAATTCCTTTTTTATTTTCTAACTACTCCTTTTTCATGACAGCATTCCTTAGTGTTTAGAAATATTGTCGCAATTCAAATCCTTCTGATAAATGAATTACAACTTTTTAAGTTGCTCTCTACTTCCTGAATTATACTGATAGTTACATTTGTTTGATCCATCTTCTTTGTCATTGGCTTGCTGAACATGTTAGAAAGATTCCTGATTGCCTATTAATATTTTTGAGTGACAACTAGATTTATTACTATCAGTTACTGAAATTTTCTGCCATTATCCAGGTTGATTTCTTACCACACATCTTTCCTCTGGACAGAAGAACTGGCTGCAAGATCTATGACTGTCAGGGTTTTTCCACCAACAAGTTCATTTAAGGATGAATAAATAGGGATTCATCACACCAACTGGATACCACTCTCCATGCTAAAATAAGGAAAATTCTGTTCTACTGCACAAGTACTCAAACAAGTCCCCCTAGACAGAGAGTTCAATTGTTTTCCATACTGTGGTTGAGAGTCTGGCATGTAGGGTAGGGAAGCATGTAATCAGCAGTAGGTACTCTGTGCGAGGAAGAGGGAGGAGTGGAGGCCAGTGGGCAGGAAATAAGGAATCTGGCCCAGCTGCTTTGTATACAGCCCTTTAATCAACTTCTTTGTTAGCACCTCAGTTATCTTACCACCTCAGTTATAACATTTTTCTGATATAGAAAAGTACTTCTGGGCAGCTACTTCTCCGTCTGTATTTTATTCCCCTCTTCTAGTCTCAGTCCACCAGAATTCCACATATCTGATCCACTGGCCCCAGCCACACTCTATTCTCATGCCCATACGTCATTCTCTGCACTTAATTTTCAATTTATCCCCTTCCCATACGTATAACATTATATCAGTAGCATTTCAGTAATTAAGGAAGGTAAATAAATGCATTATTCTAGCCATCATATTGAAGAAAAAAATTACACAAATATATTGAATTATGAAATTTGAGAAAAAATTTTTCTTTTTTTTTTTTGTATCAGAACTGAGGAAGTCATGAATCTATATATATATAATCTTAATATGCAAATAGACCCAACAATCAGTTACTATGACATGCGCGGACCACCAGGGGCCCTGTATGGAACATGGTGGGCATCAGCAGCAGGCGGCAAAGCATGAACACGGTGGGTGTTGGCCACAGGAGGATGGTGGAGCAGATGAACGGGGACGCCAGACCAAAGCAGGGCACCGGTCACTGTCATGAAGGCAAGCCTCTGGTGGTAACTGAAAATTCTTTACTTCCGCAAGCATGGTCCTGCCAGCCACTCACATCCACTGCCGGAGCCAGCCCTGCTCGCACCTGCAGCCACCACAGAGCCACCACTTGCACCCACTGCCAATGTCCAACACTGGTCCCAATTGCTCTGCATCATCAGCGGGTGCAAGGAGCAACTGCCAGCCCCTATCGCCCCTGAGGGCTTCTCCACCTCCCCTGAGGGCCAATCAGGGCCAGCAGCCACTGCTCACACCTGGTGAAGGTGCTGGCTCCGTTCACACCCATTGCTGGTACCGATCACTCCACGCCATCAGCATGTGTGAGGGGCACCAGGGGAGCAAGGCTGCCTGCCAACAGGGGATCAAGGATTGTGGAGGGAGGAACCAGGCAGGGGCACAGAAAATGTACCAAGACCCTCCCCTTTGCCCACTGCAGCCTCCTGGCTCACAGTTCCTTTGAAGGTACATGAATTCCTGCGTGGGGTCCCTAGTATTCATAAGAAAATATTTGTAAAATGGAGAAATTTTAAGTAGAACTTGCATCAGGATTTTATTTATATTTTTTGTTATTGTGCTATGTTCCAAAGATGTTACAATATATTTCATACAAGTCAAATAAAATTTAAGGAGAAAATTAAGATATGGTGGATCATTTGGTGAGCAGGTTGAATAAGAATAGAAAAGACAAGAAACCAGAAATCAGTTTAGCATACTAGTATATCAAATGCATTCTAAGAAGTGGAAGCTAAATTTAACAAGTTTTAGTAACTAACACACAATAAATAAATAAATAAATAAATAAATAAATAAATAAATAAAATTGGCACATATATCTCTATTTTTACAAAATAGTAATAAACCAGGTAATAAACTAAATATATTTCTGATAAATTTTTATTACAAACAATATAGTAAATACCAGCAATAAGTATAACAACAATTCTTGCAGAGGAAAGGCTCAGAGAGTTAGAATATCCCTGAAAAGAAACAATTAACCATCTGTTTGGAAGAGTAAAAATGATTGCCTTATTAGAAATTAGATGGTAGTGCTAAAGGAACTCTACTAGCTTCTTCCATTTATTCCTTCTTGTATTTTTACTGTAAAGATTTATATAATTTTGGAAAGTATTATTTTTAAAAAAGATAATAAGGCCGAAACCCATTTGGCTCAGTGGATAGAGCGTCGGCCTGGGGACTGAAAGGTCCCAGGTTCGATTCTGGTCAAGGGCATGTACCTTGGTTGCGGGCACATTCCCAGTAGGGGGCGTGCAGGACATAGCTGATTGATGTCTCTCTCATCGTTGTTTCTGGCTTTCTATTCCTTTCCCTTCCTCTCTGTGAAAAATCAATAAAATATATTTTTAAAAAATATAATCCAATGGATTATAAGAGATATGAATAGAGTCAGGGGTCTTAGAAGCATGGAGTTAAGAACAGCATTCCTACACATACACACACACACACACACGCACGCACGCACAAAGACACTTAAGTAAAAATAGGCAAGAAAATTATGATACGTTCTGAGAATAACAAAGTAACTCAGATGAAACACAGGACAAGCTATCCAGCACTTCATTCCTCTTTTTCTAAAGTAATGGTCAAAGGTAAGACTATACAAGAGAGTAGTAGAACACAAAGTTAAAAATGCAGATCTGGCACATATTTTTCTTTCTTTAAACATTTTTTTAAATAAAATCTTTATTGTTTAAAGTATTACCTATGTCCTCTCTTTCCCCCATTGGCCCCTTCTAGACTGCTCCCACTACCACCACCCCAGGTCTTTACCACCCTATTGTCAGTGTCCATAGGTTATGCATATATTCATACAAATTCTTTGGTTGATCTCTTCCCACTCACCCACCCCCACCTGGCACAGATTTTATATGGCCCTGTGTACTGTGCAAAGAGTTTGAAGAGGATTTGGGCTTTCTCCAGATGATGAGAAGTCACTTGAAATTTTTAGCAAGGAAGCCTCATGATAAAAGACATTCTTCAGAAAAGTAAGTATTGTGGCTGATGTGGAAAATGAATTGTATGAGAAGAAACAGGATTAGAAGACTACTGAATTAATCTCAGCAGGAACTTTAATAAAAACAGCAATTGTGCTTAGCTGATGTGGCTCAGTGGTTAAGTATCAACCTAAGAACCAGGAGGTCACAGCTGGATTCCTGGTCAGGACACATCCTGGGTTGTGGGCATGATCCCCAGTAGGGGGCATGCAGGAAGCAGCCAATCAATGATTCTCTTTTATCATTGATGTTTCTATCTCTCTGCCCTCTCCCTTCCTCTCTGAAATCACTAAAAATATACTTTTAAAAAAAGAGTCAATGTTCATACATAGGTGTGCATGAACATTGCAATCTGCATGAAGCTAAACATCATCCGTTTATATTTGCAGCCAAGTTACAACTCACTGCATCCTAAGGACTTTTTTTCCAGCCAAAGCTATATTTCATTTCAATTCTTTTGTTAGAAACTGATGCTAGGAATTGACAAGATAATAGGATGGAGAAAGTTTTCAGATCTTATTTACAGCAGATGGGAAAGGGGTCAGTTTCCTGTGTAATAAAGCATTGTCTGGTTGCCCCTAAATCACACTAAACTCTACCTAGTCCCTAGAGACTTAGAAAGTATCTGCACTTACAATATTTTTTCAGAGCATTATTGTAACACCTCAGAAAAGAAAAGTCATAATAGATGATCTGAGGGCCAACCTTCAAATTTTGGTTTAAAAGAAATAATCTACAATTCTCTTTGTAAGACAAAGATACTTACAATTCATAGAAACAGTTTTTAATTCATATCTAATACTAGATCTTTTTGTCTATTTTGTTCTTTCTCAAATTAATGTGTCTTGAGGGCTCCCCTTAACAACTCGTTGCTAACAAAACACAGAGAAAAAAAATAAAGATGCACTGTTTCTGTCCATCATTCCAATTCTGTTGTCATATTTCCATTCTTTAATCTGTGCTTTCCCTCCACCTTTGCCTTCTAGAACAGTGCCTCATCCTATGAGTTATGAGTTTGCTCCCTGGGAAATGCATGGAACATAATTTTGAAGATTAATACTACATCAGTAGTTACTGATGTTTATGTTTATGTTTTAATTTCATCATCAAATAGCTATCTTTAGTCCTCATGGTTGGTTCAGGTAAGCTCCCACAGAGTGTCCTGCCATTCTGAGGAACAAAGGCCTTTACAGAACTCCGGAAGTTCTGGAGTGACAATATACACTGTGACAGGCAAATGTAAGTAGAAACAGTATTTATATGCAAACATTATTATATTCCAGAAAACAAAATATCATATGAATTAGTCTAGAAACTTCCACTCTGCAAAATTTCACCTAGGTCCAAAATTTGTTTATCCAGCTCTTTCAAGGTTTTATATCTTATTACACTGGAAATCAGGAGGCTGAATAAATGCATTGTGGGTCCTGTTTTCATGTTATTAAATTTCTGACTTGCAAAAGCTTGATTTATTTGAGTCCTGGTTGATGAGCCTAGGCTAATTTATAGTGACTAATTCATCACTTGTGTCTTCATTGATGCTGAAAAGCTACCCCACCTCACTGAAAATTTATTTCTCATCAGTTCACATGAACTTCTCAATATGTGAAAACATTTTTTTGGTTGTCTTTACAGAAATGTGCATGTCACAATACCCTCACAGTAAAACTGAACAGCAGGCTGAGTGGAGTGACAAGGCCAGTGAGGGATGACCAAATGACTGACCAGCATGCTACGTGACCAGCAGGCTGCATAGAGTGACCAGGCCGGCAGAGTGGGCAGAGAGGGGTGACAAGGTCAGCAGAGGAAACAATGAGTGGTGACCAGGCCAGCAGGAGAGGTAGTTGGGGGCAACCAGGCCAGTTGTGGAGGGCCAATTGGAGGTGACTAAGCCAGCAGAGGGGCAAGTGAGGGGTGACCAGGCCATTGAGAGGGGAGCAATCAGGCAGGCAGGCAGTGAGCAGTTGGGAGCCAGCAGTCCCGGATTGTGAGAGGCATGTCCGATTGCCGGTTTTGGCCTGATTCTTGGCAATCGGACATCCCCGGAGGGGTCCCAGATTGAAGAGAGTCCAGGCTGGGCTAAGGGGACCCCTTCCCCAAATTTTGTGCACCAGTCCCCTAGTTCTCCTCATAATTATCTCAGACCTAGAGCACTGACTAGCAGGTTCTCCTGAGAAGAAAGTGATAATGAACATATTCTTAAGATGGAGAAGAGCAACTTAACGTGCTCCTTAACACACTGAGTGTTGGCTGAGTGTTGTTTACTTTTCAGTATCATTTGTTGATATACTTTGCTTTGATTTGGATTTAGGATTTCGATTTGGATTGGATTTGATTTGGTTTGAATGGAAGTTTTCATTCATTTTTTTTTTACTTCTAATAATGTGAAAATGACTCCACAGGTTTGTTCCTAACTTTCCCGCAGTCTTTTTTCTTTTTTTTCTCTTTTACTTACCTAGCTCCTCTACCAGTTCTCAAACTCCATTATGACTATAGGTATGTCTTACATACAAGAATGGTAGTGTAAGAAGTCCCATTGGTCTTAACTTTCAACAATTTGAACAGCTATAATTTCACAAAAGATTCCCTGCTCGATGTACAAATGAGTCTGAGAGAACAACAAATTGAACCAGCTGAAGGTGTGCAGGTGTGAACAAACTGTGAAGGTGCAAAGGGAGAAGGTGCAAAAGACCAGAGAGGCAACACAGCCCAGAGCTCATAGCCTAAGCCAGTGCAGGGCACAACTGGGAAAGGGAAAGAATCAGGTTGCCACTGGCACTCCCTTTACCTGGGAGCAGCAAAGGGATACAGTGAGCATTCCTACAGGATTGGGCAATATGAGCTGTGACTAAGCCCATTGACCTGGGCAGTAATGAGGCACAGGGGTGCAGACACAATTGTTTACCAGCATTCTAGACAAGACAAAAAAAGCCTGAAGCCTGTCTACATCCCTTCACCTCCAAAGTTTGCCTCCCCGATCCTGCCAGAGCTAGTAGCAGGCCCCAGAAGGAACTATAGCAATGAGTATCCAGTTAAAGAGCACATTATCTGCAAACCCAAGAACAGTACTACAGAAACATTTTTTCCTTGAGTGACCAATCCCAAGGTCGAGTAAAGACACAGAGGGGAGGCAGCAGAGGTCTGTCAGTCACCATTACCTGGAAGGTAAAGCAAAAAAGGAAGCAGCCAAATTTTCCCAGCTTATTTCATCACACACATTACAGCTACACTGCTGGCAGCATGTGGCTGCAGAGGTCAGCGCTGGGATTTCATGGATTTGGACCCCTGAGAATTAGGTGGCCTAAACATAGAGGAGATGCCTACTTTCCCAGGGAACACGGGCCATTTTTCACCACCCCTCAGAGATATGAAAAAACAAAGCAGTGCAAGAGATAAAAATAAAAAATAAAATAAAAAATAAAAAAAATATTGTGATTCAGGGCCACCAATTAAGAGAAAATAGAAATACTTCTGCCGAAACCGGTTTGGCTCAGTCGGTAGAGCGTCAGCATGTAGACTGAAAGGTCCCAGGTTCGATTCTGGTTGAGGGCATATACATTGGTTGCGGGCACATCCCCAGAAGAGGGCATGCAGGAGGTGGCTGATCAATGTCTCTCTCTCATAGATGTTTCTAACTTTCTATCCTTCTCTCTTCCTCTCTGTAAAAAATCAATAAAATATATTTTTTTTAAATAGAAAAACTTCTTTTCAGTTGACTAAGAAGTGTCAGTCATAGAAGGAATCCATCAGATACTATGAATAACCCAGGTAATGAGGCAGCTCAGAAGAAAATAAAAAGGGGCTGTGTCTTTGGTACAGCCAGTGGGTTGATGTTAGGGTGTGGTGAGGAAATTATTAATCTTGTATAATGCAACGTAATAGTTTCAAGGTTTAAAAAAGAAAAAAAAACTCCAGAAAAAAACAAACAAAAAAAAACCTTAAGCACATGGAAATATGTGATTTTAAATGGCAGAGAATTCAAGATTGCAGTCCTAAAAATAACTCAGCAAGATGCAAGAATACACATCTAGGCAGTTTAAAAATTCAGAAATAAAATAAATGAACCAAATGAGTGCATTATCAAATATATTGAAACTTAAAAAGCCAAATAGAAATTCTAGAGATTAAGAACTCATTTAAAAAGATAAAGAATGACCTAGCAAGAAGAGGAACTAAAGCTGACCATATGGAAGAAAGACATAATGATATCAAGATTGAAATCTAGAAATGACACAGAGATGTAAGTATAAAAAAAGAGCTCTACAATAACTATCAACTGTATCAGAAACACAATATAAGAATAATAGGCATACCAAAGGAAGAACAGAAGGAGAAAAGAGAGCCTATTCACACTAACAATTTCTGAGAACTTTCCAAACCTAGAGAAAGAGCAAATAAAACACCTAACTACCTCAGTCAGAAAAGGCCCTCTCCAAGATACATTCTATTAAGACTGTCAAAAAGTAATGACAAGAGAATAATTCCCAAGGCAGTCAGGAAAAGAAAAAGAATGTAACCTACAAAGGAAAGCCCACTAATTTCTCAATAGAAATCCTACAACTTAGGAAAGAGTGAATCACATATTTAAACTATGGGGAAGATCCAAGATGGCAGAAGAGTAGAGGGAAGCTACACTCACCAGAACTCTCATAGTTACAGACAACAGTATGATGATGATCACCAGAAGGAGGGGTGGGGGCTGTCAAATGAAGTGGAGAGAGTTGAGGGGGAATAAATGGGATGGAAAGAGATGTGTATTGGATGGTGAACACACAATATAATATGCAGATGATATAATATAGAATTGTACTTTTGAAATCTATGTGAGTTTATTAACCAATGTGACCCAAATAAATTCAATTAAAAAATTTTTAAGAAAAATGTGAAAATATTCCAACTACTGAAATAAAGAAGGTACCAACCTAGAATAATATACCCAGCAAAGTTGTTGTTTATACATGAAGAAAAATAATAACCTTTCCAGATATACAGAAGCTGAGGGAATTTACCACCACACAGGAAAAAATTAAGAGGGTTTTTTCCTGAATAGTCATAAAACTATGAGTAATATTACCAACAAACTCAAGCATAAATAGGGATAATTGGTGACAAAAAAAAACACACAACATAATAGGGGAAGGGATAAAGATCTGAATTTGCTAAGAGAGATGAAAATTAGATGCATTCAAGCAAAAAAAGGACTACTGTATACATGACTTCCTTTTACATAACCTAAGAGCAACCCACACAAAACCTAAAGCAGAGACACATCACTTTAAAAAAGGAAACAGAAAAATATATATATAATACCACCTAACAAAAACAACGAACAGAAACACAAAAGAAAAAATAAATGGAGACACAGAGCTATGAGAAAATAAAGGATAAAATGGCTTTAGGAAAACCTCAGACCTCAACAATTAACATATATGTAAATTGAGGAAGTTACCTATAAAGTGGCAGCTTGGACAAAAAAACAAAACCAACCTTATGCTGCCTTCAAGATACAAGTACAAATATAGACTCAAAGTGGAAGGATGAAAAATGATTCTTCAAGCAAATGGAATCCACAGAAAAGCATATGCAGCCATACTTACATCTGACAAAATAGATTTTAAGATAACAAAAAATAACAAGATGCAAATATGGACATTTTATGATGAAAAAAATATATATACCACAAGGAGGCATAACACTTCTTAATATATATGCACCCAATCAGGGAGCACCAAAATATATAAAGCAACTACTATCAGAACTAAAGAGAGAAATTTACAAAAGTAATCATAGTAGGGGACCTAAATACCCATTTACATAGCTATAGATAGATCAAAACAGAATATCATCCTTAAATGACACATTAGACCTAAAAGAGATAATTGATATTTATAGAGCCATTCATACAAGAATATCATATTATACATTCTTCTCTACTGCACGTGGAGCTTTCTCAAGGATAGACTATATGTTGGGATACAAAATTAGCACCAATAAACTCAAGAAGATTGAAAGTATATCAAGCATATTCTCTGACCACAATGCTTTTAAATTAAAAATAAGGTACAAAATTAAATAACATACTACTAAAAAAATGAATGAATCAAAGAGATAAAAGGTGACATCAAAAGATATATAGAAAAAAAGATAGAGAGACAAGTGAGAATGATAATGCAAGACATCAAAACTTCTGGGATGCAGTATAAGAGGAAAGTTTATATAATTACAGGCCTATCTCAAGAAACAAAAGAAATCATAAGTAAACAATGATGGTTTAAAATCATGAAGGATATCTTGGCTGTGGAGGTTTCCTTGAGGAGTGAGGGGTCCCAACTCCACACCAGGCATCCAAGCCATGGAAGGGATGAGGGCAGGAAAAGATTAACCAAAGAATTTATATGCATATACATATGTATAACCTATAGATAGACAAAAGACTGGAGAGGAGCTAAAGTGGGGAGGAGGAGGTTAATGGGGGGGGGGCAAAAAAGGGGACATCTATAATACTTTCAACAATAAAGACAAATTTTTTAAAAGAAAAAATATTTGAAAACATTTATTCACAAATTATGCATCCCAATGTTCATTGTAACATTATTCACAATGACCAAGATATGGAAATAATCACAATGTCCTTTGATAGATAATTTGATTTTTTAAAAAAGATATGGTGCAAATATGTAATGGGGTACTACACATCCATTAGAAAAGTTAAATATTCACCAAAACTGGTTTGGTTCAGTGGATAGAGTGTTGGCCTTTGGACTAAAAGGTCCCAGGTTTGATTCTGGTCAAGGTCAAGGGCATGTATCTTGGTTGCGCGCACATCCCCAGTGGGGGGCGTGCAGGAGGCAGCTGACCGATGTCTCTCTCTCTCATTGATGTTTCTAACTCTCTATTTCTCTCTCTTCCTCTCTGTAAAAAATCAATAAAATATATTTTTTTAAAAAAATTAAATACTGCCATTTGTGACAACATGGAGGGACTTTGAGAATAGAACCATATGATTTGACTCATATGTGGTATATAAAACTAAAGCTCATAGACACAAACCACAGTATGATGACTACCAGAGGGAAAGGAGTGGGGATAGTAAAGGGTAAAAGCCAAATACATGGTAATTGAAGATGATTTCATTATAGAAACTATATGATCTTATTAACAAACTGGAGGCCTGGTGCATGAATTAGTGCATGAGTGGGGTCCCTAGGGGCCGATGGAGATTGGGCTCCACCTCACACCCCCAGCCCGCAGCCCTAGTTCACACCCCAACCTCACAGCCCCACAGCTGGACCTGTCACCTTATCTTGACCTGGTGCTGCCACCTCACCTGCTTCATTATCCTGCCTTCAGGGCAATTGATCAGAGCCAGGCCCCCTCACCCAGCTCTCTCAGTGCTTGGGAGCTGGGTGGCAGCACTGCCCCCTGCCACCACCACTGGTTGCCATCTGCAGAGTGATTGGCAGGGCAATCGGGCCCCCACTTGCAGCCGCCTTGACCTGGCACCACGCACTCATCTGCTCCACCATCCTGCAGTATTCCTACTTTTGTCGGGGCCCATTGGGGCTGGCAGTGCTTCCAATGCCACCCATTGCCAGTGCCACATGCCGATGCCTGCCATATTCCGTGCTGTGCCCTGATGGTCAGTGTATGTCATAGCAATCTGTCAAACTCCCGGTCTCCCAGTCTCCTGGTTGAACAACTGCCTAAGGGGACAATTTGCATATTAGGCTTTTATTAAATAGGATGTCACCCCAATAAATTTAATTTTAGAGAACAGAAAAAACTAAAATGCAATTAAAATTCAGTTCTAGTAACATTTAACTCTATCGGATGCTTGTAAAGAACAAAGCTTTTTGCTGTAATCTTAATTCTCATAACAGCCCAGAGAGTCAGCATTATTAATTTTCCTTATATTACAGATGAAAAAAAATTCTCTAGTAAGATTAGATAATAAACCACCATCACACAGCTAGTAATTGGTGCAGCCAAAATTTTCCTGAGGTTGCATAACCACTGAACAGCAGAGCCAACACTTGTCAAACCTATTGCAGTTCTTTTGTTTCCACTTCAAGTCCTGTATCCTAGTAAACACATGTGGTTATTCCTTTTGTTAAAACATCTTATATAAAAAGGTTAATATGCAAATCGACTGAACGGCAGAACAATTGGTCTCTATGAAGCACACAGGAGCTGCTCCCTGGTGGTCAGTGCACTCCTACAGCCAGAAGCCAGGCTCAAAGCTGGTGAGCTCAGCAGAAGTGACAGGAGCCTCTCCTGCTTCAGAGGCATCACTAATGATGTGTGACTGTGATAGGGCACAGGCCAGCCTTAGGAAAGCACCCCTGAGTGCATGAATTTTGTGCACCAGGCCTCTAGTTCTAAATAAAAGGCATGAATATAGAAAACAAACTGACAGCTGTTAAAGGCAAGGAGATTGAGGGCTGGGTGAGAAAAGTGAAAGGATTAAGAAAAGGGGAAAAAAAGGACTCATGGATACAGACCACAGAGTGGTGATTGCCAGAGGCAAGGAGAACTGGGGGAGGTAGAAGTATGTAAGGGTTGGGAATGGTGATGGGAGGAAACTTGACTTGTGGTGGTAAGCACACAATACAACATGCAGATGATGTGTTGTACAATAGCACTATAAACCTGAAACCTGTATAATTTTATTAACAAACTAGAGGCCCAGTGCATGAATTCATGCATCAGCCCCCCCCCCCATCCAATTGGGGCTGATTGGGCTGGACCAGCCACAGCCCAGCCCCTGATCAGGGGGAGCAATAGGGGGCAGGAGAAGGAGTTTGGCTGGACAGTCCCACCCCAATTGGAGGAGGCTGATTTGGGGCAGGGCTAGATGTGGAGAGGGGCTACAGGCAGTTGAGGATGCCGATCAGGAATCAATCAGGTTGGTTAGCCACTGCAGTGTGCATCATAGTGACCAGTTGTTCCAGTCGTTCAGTCTTTCCAGTCACTTGGCTTTTATTTATATAGATGTCATTCAGGTAAATTCAATTTAAAAAAGCAACACTTCAAGCAAAATTAAATAAATAAAGGTATGGAAGACATCAAAACAAAAAGAAGTACTTTCCTTAGAGCAGTGGTTCTCAACTTTTCTAATGCCGGTACTCTTTAATACAGTTCCTCATGTTGTGGTGACCCCCAACCATAAAATTATTTTTTGTTGCTACTGCATAACTAATTTTGCTACTGTTATGAAGTGAAATGTAAATATCTGTATTTTCTGATGGTCTTAGGCAACCCTGCTAGCTGTTCTCAACCTGTCATGACCCACAGGTTGAGAATTGCTGCTGTAGAGCCTAAGACCATCGGAAAACACAGATGTTTACATTACGATTCATTAACAGTAGCCAAATTACAGTTTTGAGGTAGCAATGAAAAGTAAGTAAATGGGCTCTGGGGTACCTCTAGTTTGACTCAGGGGCTTCAGCAAAGCTACTGAAGTATATATATATATATATGGAGAACTAATCAAAAGAAAACCAAATTCACAGTTTTCTTTAAATAGTTGATAAGGTAACATTTTAGTATTTCATATGCCTGCTGCCTCTGCTGATTTATGAGCAGCTATCCTAAGCACATGGAATTGTGCTTCCCCCATAGACTCTTCATCCACAAAAGCAAGACGCAGCAGCAGGGGACAGGCCAAAGAAAGGAAGGCATCAGCACCTGCCTGCTGCAGCCTCCTTTTCTTTTTTTTACTTCCCCTCAGTAGGAAGCACATCAGGAGATGCTTAAGGTGAACAATAATTTGCCAGGTTTTCATCACCCATCTGGCAGTAGCATCCACAAGGAGCACTTAACATTGCATGAAGAAAATGGTTCCCAGTCATCAACTTCCTCCCCACAAGCAGCCAGACATTTCACAAAAGGGGACCTGGAGAGCAGCAGGAAAGGCTCAGTGCAAACCCATCCTGCTTCTGGGAGGAACAAAAACCACAGTAAACACTCAGTTTGCCAACAGCATGTGTCAGTAGCATCATTATCTATACACACAGGTTTTTTATAGCAATTCTCTGTGGAACTCCAACACATTCCTCACCCATCTGAACTCCTGAAGTTTCAAGAGTTAGATTAGTGAAGGAATTGATCTGTAAGGCATAACCTATAAAGAATAAAAGCAACTGAAAAGCTTTTTCCAGACTAGCCAGCAGGCTAGTAGGTGCACATGAGCATGCAGACTGACAGACACACACACACATTGCAATTTTTTTTTTCAGATTTCAGTAATAATCACTATTATTTTAAGCCCCTAAAATAGGTTTTTATGGTACTCCAAAAAATCTGAATTCCATTTCTCTTTCTGCTTTTCCAAAGATCTGAGCTACTATAGCATGGGTAAGGGGACAGAAAGGAGAGATTTCATATCCATAGTATTTCTCTTCTCCAAAACTCATATGTCCTCTAAAGCTTTACAGTTATCCTAGAAACAGACAAGATGTGTATCCATCCAGCATGTGGAGTTGAGTCACAGCCCCTGGTACATTTTTACATCCACTGATTTACAAGAAGGATGAATAGACTCAAAGGCAAAGAACTCAAATATGGCCCAAAATTAGAGTTCAAACATAGATTGTATGTCTGGAGGGCAAAGGTGAGGAAAGGAATAAGCTAAATCGCTTGGAAATAATTCAGGAAGAAATCATTCCAAATGAAGAAGATATCTAGCAAGAGCCCTTCTTAACTAATAAGACTCATCAACAAAGCCTAAAGTTTAGAGGAAAGTGGCAATTGCAGCTATTTTGAAATAGCTATTTGAACCTGCCTATACCAAGAAAAGTGAAAGAAAAGTAGTGTGGAAATGCAGCAGAGCACACGCCAGTGAGGGTAGAGAGGATGGATGGCATTAGTCCCAGCAGAGCAGTGACCACAATTGACCCACCCATTGAGAAGACTAGAATCTGAAGAAAAAGTCAGTGTTGGGGGTGATCCAGCCAGCAAAAATCTAGAACTGTATTCTTATACCTTTTGGATGTTGCAGATTACTGAAGCATAAGTAGTCAATCTTCAAATACTTATTTCTAAAAGGTAGAAGTACAACAGCTAATTGAATTCCTAGCAAGAATTTTATACAGGAACCTCCCTATATTTTTAGCTGTTCTGAGTTTTTGTTGACAGGTAGTATCTGAAGTGTCAATACATACAATAGTGGGGAAAAAATGGCTGCAGAATAGACAGATGCGTCTGGAGCTTTGTCGCTGGGCAGAGAGAGAGGCTGAGAGTCACACTGGGAGTGTTTGTTGGCAAGTTAAGAGTCAGCTATCCTCCAGGAGAAGGTGGGGGACTGATAGACTGGGCTCTCCTGGGCAGGCAGCCCCACTGCCACGGGGATTTTATCTGCCAGAGCCACCAGCGCGAACATGGAGACCACGCCATCTTGCAGAGGGAGGTGGATGTCTGTGGCACTCTGAAGCCTGGGGCTGGGGCATCCATCAAGCAGCCAGGGACCCGGGCACCCAGAACTCTGCTCTCCAATTGGAACAGACACGTGGCGGAATCAGAGATCCACAGGGCACACGGAAAGGTCAGATTTCGCCTGGGATAAGAGGGAGGTGGATGTCTGCGGAGGTCTGAAAGCTGCAGCTGGTGGAGGCACCCACCAAACAGCCGGGGACCCAGAACACACTCTCCAAACAGCGCAGACACACACGCAGCAGATTCAGAGATCCATACGGCACACGGAAAGGTCAGATTTTGCCTGGGATACAGTGAGGTCTCCTGCCCTGCAGAACAGAGACATGCACGCTGTGGAAACAGGCCTGCTGGAAAGCTGCCTCTGGAGAGGTCTGTGGAGGTGGACAGGGCGTGATCCCTAAGTGTGGAGGTACAATCTCGGAGCTGTTGACAGAGGGGAGCTCTGGAAAATGACTCGTTTTTTTCTGGGGCAAAGGGAAAGCCTGGGAGTTATTACAGTGTCTCGGCTGCAAAATCCCCACAAACTGGCTTTGAGAACCACAGAGTAGCAGGATCTGAGCACAGCCTAGAGTGGTCCTGTGCTTTGTCTCACAGGTCAATTCCAAAACATTGCCACCCAGTGGATGACACACAAATTAACTCTTGCATAACCACAAAAGAATATAGAGATTAAAACACCAACAAGAAACACAGGGAACTGCAATACCTTCCCTACTGGGAAACAGGAGTGCCAAGCAGAATAATAATGGAAGTGAATGACCATTCTATTTTTTTTTCCTTTTTTCTTTTTTTAAATTTTTTTATTTTTCATTTTTACATATTTTAATTAAAACATGATTTTTTTCTTTCTGCCTCAATTGATTTTACCTTTTTACATTAATTATTACATTTTTGTTTTCAACTAGTATTATAAATTACTACCAGTATTTTACCTTTATGGGAAAAAACAAGTGTCACTTTGTTTTCTCTTTATTTTATTTCGGGATTAGAGTTCTACATTCTATTTTCATCTTTCCTTTAGCATAATTTTACTCCAACTCAACTCTACCTTTATGCCAACACTTTCCTCCTAACCTTCCCCATTTTGTTGTCTTGTTTCTCTTTCCCTTTTCCAACTTTATATTCTCCCTATTCTTTCTCTTTACCTGGTTAAAATTTCACCCCACTTATATATCTAATTTCAAATCCTCTACTACAAGCCCATACAAACCTCTCTTTTCTTGCCTTCACTAGCCAAAAAGTTGGTTTTTATCTATGTCCTTTTGTTGCTATTTGCCTGAAAAATGATTATATCGATATTCTGAAATTTTTTGTGAGATTGTTTTAGTTTATTCTACTTGTTTTATTTTCCTTTTTGCTTGCTTTGTTTTTTACCTCTCTTTTCCCTCATCTCCCTCGATACCGGTTGCTATGTAGTTTGTATTAAACTCTAGGTACTGGTTGCTGGCCTTTATTGGGATTAGTGACTGTTCTATTGGAGTTTTCTCCTGGCATCTATATTCTGTTCCCCTTTTCTCTCTTATACGCTTTCTTTTCTCTCTGACTTTTTTCTCTTCCTCTTTTCTTCTCCTTCTTCTCCTTTTTATTTTCTTATTTTATTTTATTTTATTGTTCATTTATTTCTTTTCTCACCATCCGAATTTTATTTTGGCATTACTTTCTTTTCTTTTTTCCTCATTTTCCTCTACTTCTTTATCTATTTACCCCTAATTTATCTTTCATTGGTGGTTACCTTATTTGTGATTATTAATATCTTGAATACATTTCTACTCAGTGCCTTGTGTGCTGTATCGGGTCGTGTTGTAGTTTGTGCCTTTCAATCAATGTAGGAGAGAGAACTACATAACCAGTCACCTGGAGAAGAAAGACCATGGGCAAAAAAGGAAACTGCCCACATAAGACAGAAAGGCAGGTTTCACCAGAAAATAAAGTAAATGAAATAAAAGCAGAAATAAGCCTGCAAGAGAAAGAGTTCAGAGAAATGATCATAAGGTGGATGAAAAGAATGGAAGACAAAATTGACAATGTGAGTAAGAGTCAAGAGAAAATAAAGAAGACCCAAGAGGAGATGAAGAAGCAGCAAGAAGAAATGCAGAAAAACCTAGAAGAGGTGCAGAATAATCAAGAAGAAAAGAAAAATGACATGACTGCTATAAAGAATGCAATAGAAAGCATCAAAATTAGACTAGAAGAAGCAGAGGACCGCATCAGTAAGCTAGAAGATACAGTAGAAAAAAATACCCAAGTACAGGAGCTTCTAGAAAAAAAAGTTAAAAAGTAAGAGGAGAGCCTAAGGGAACTTTGGGATAACATGAAACAAAACTACATCCGCATAATTGGGGTTCCAGAAAGAGTGGAAACTGAACAAGGATTAGAGAACCTGTTTGAGGAAATAATGACAGAAAATTTTCCCAAAATAGGAAAAACATAAACCCACACAAATCCAAGAAGCTCACAGAGCGCCAAGCAAAATGAACCCCAAGAAACTGACACCAAGGCACATTATAATTAAATTGGCAAACACCGATGACAAAGTAAAAATCATAAAAGCAGCCAGAGAGAAACAGAAAGTTACCTACAAAGGAACCCGCATAAGACTAGCTAATGATTTTTCAACAGAAACTCATCAGGCCAGAAAAGAATGGAATGAAATATACAAAGTCATGCAAAGGAAGGGTCTGAATCCAAGAATACTGTACCCTCCAAGACTCTCAATCAAAATTGAAGGTGAAATCAGAAGCTTCACAGACAAAAAAGGACTAAGGGAATATATTACCACCAAACCATCAATGCAAGAAATGTTAAAGGGTCCCCTGTAATAAAAATAAAGAGGAAGCGAAGAAGGAACTCGGGGGTAAGGACTAAAAATGGCAACAGATAAGTACTTGCCAATAATAACTTTAAATGTAAATGGATTTAATGCTCCAATCAAAAGACATCGGGTAGCCAAGACCAGTTTGGCTCAGTGGATAGAGCATCGACCTGCAGACCGAAAGGTCCCAGGTTCGATTGCAGTCAAGGGCATGTACCTTGGTTGTGGGAACATCTCCAATGCGGGGCGTGCAGGAGGCGGCTGATCAATGTATCTTTCTAATCGATGTTTCTGGCATTCTATCCCTCTCCCTTTCTCTCTGTAAAAATCAATAAAATATATTTTAAAAAAAAGACATAGGGTAACCAATTGGATAAGAAAACATGATCCATATATCTGCTGTCTGCAAGAAACCCACCTCAGAAGTAGAGATGCACAGACTGTGGGGGAAGGGATGGAAGATGGTATTTCAGGCAAATGAAAATGGAAAAAAAAAAAGCTGGGGATGCAATACTTATATCTGACAAATTAGATGTCAAAGTGAAGGACATAATAAGAGATAAAGAAGGCCACTTCATAATACTAAAGGGAATAATCCAACAAGAAAAAATAATTCTAATAAACATATATGTACCCAGTATAGGAGCACCTAAATACATAGAAATCTCTTGGAGGATATTAGGGGAGACATTGACAGCAATACAATCATAGTGGGCGACTTTAATACCCCACTGTAATCACTGGACAAATCCTCTAAACAAAAACTAAGCAAAGAAACATCAATCCTAAATGACTCACTAGACAAGATGGAATTAATTGACATCTTCAAAACATTTCACCCCAAAGCCACAGAATATACATTCTTCTCCAGTGCACATGGGTCATTTTCAAAGATAGATGATATGTTGGGTCATAAGAAAAGTCTCTTCAAATTCAAGAAGATAGAAGTCATATCAAGCATTTTATCAGACCACAGTGGCATAAAACTGTAAAAAAACTATAATAAAAACAATAGAAAGAAGTCAAACACATGGAGACTAAACAGCATGCTATTCAACAACGACTGGGTAACCAGAGTCACCAAGGAAGAAATAAAATACATCATGGCAACAAATGACAATGACAACACATCAATACAAAATTAATGGGACATAGTGAAAGCAGTCTTAAGGGGGAAATTCATAGCCCTACAAGCCCACTGCAAAAAAAAACAGGAAACAATGGTAATAAACTACCTAACACTACAACTCAAAGAGCTAGAATGAGAGCAACAAGAAAAGCCCAGTGTGCGCAGAAGGAAAGAAATAGTGAAGATCAGAGCGGAGATAAACAAATTGGAGACCAAAGAAACAATTCAAAAGATCAACAAAACCAAGACCTGGTTCTTTGAAAGGATAAACAAGACTGATGGACCTCTAGCCAGGCTTACCAAGAAGCAAAGAGAGAAGACCCAAATACACAAAATCAGAAATGAAAGAGGAGAAATAACAACAGACCCTATGGAAATACAAAGGATTGTTAAAGAATACTATGAACAACTCTATTCCCACAAATTGGACAACCTGCAAGAAATGGACATTTTCCTAGGAAAATATAACCTTCCCAAACTCAAAGAGGAGGAAGCCAAACATCCCAATAGTCCAATGACTATGGAAGAATTGAAGCAGTAATCAAAAAGCTTCCAGCAAAGTAAACCCCAGGACAAGATGGCTACAGAGGAGAATTTGACCAAACATTCAAGGAAGAATTAAAACCTATCCTCCTCAGACTATTCAAAAACATTCAAGAAGAAAAAACACTTCCAAACACCTTCATGAAGCCAGCATCACCCTAATACCAACACCAGATAAAGAAAACACAATGAAAGAGAATTATAGGCCAATATCTCTCATGAACATAGATGCCAAAATCCTCAATAAATTCTAGCAAATTGGATCCAGCAGTACATCGGAAAGATGATACACCATGACGAAGTAGGATTCATCCCAGGAATGCAGGGATGGTACAATATCCGCAAATCAATAAACGTGATAATTCACATAAACAAATTGAGAGATAAAAATCACATAGTCATATCAACTGATGCAGAAAAAGCATTTGACAAAATCCAACACCCTTTCTTGATAAAAACTCTCAGCAAAATGGATATAGAAGGAGCATACCTCAACATCATAAAACCATATATGATAAATCCACAGCTAACATCACACTCAATGAGCAAAAACTAAAACCATTTGCCCTAAGAACAGAAACAAGACAGGGATGCCCATTCTCACCTCTCCTGTTCGACATAGTACTGGAAATATTAGCCATTGCAATTAGACAAGAAGAAGAAATAAAAGGCATCCAAATTTGAAAAGAAGAAGTAAAGCTGTCCTTATTTGCAGATAACATGATATTGTACATAAAAAACCCAAAGGTCTCCAATACAAAACTAATTGACTTAATTAATGAATTGGGCAATGTAGCAGGATACAAAATTAATGCTACGAAGTCTGTGCCATTTCTATACAGAAATAGTGAAATTACATAAAGAAAAACTAAAAAGGCAATCCCATTTACCACCACACCAAAAAAATTAAGATACCTAGGAATAAACCTAACTAAAGAGGTAAAAGACCTATATGCAGAAAACTACAGGACACTGTAAAAAGAGATAGAGGAAGATGTTAACAGATGGAAGAGCATACCATGCTCATGAGTTGGGAGAATCAACATCATTAAAATGTCCATACTACCCAAAGCAATCTACAGATTCAACGCACTACCCATTAAAATACCAACGACATATTTCACAGACCTACAAAGAATTCTTCATAGATTCATCTGGTAAAAAAAAAAAAGGTCCACGAATAGCTACAGCAATTATGAGAAAGAAGAATAAAATAGGTGGGATCTCAATACCTGATTTCAAGCTATTTCAAAGCAACTGTTCTCAAAACAGCCTGGTACTGGCACAAGAACAGACATATAGACCAAAGGAATAGAATAGAGAACCCAGATATCCACCCAAACCACTATGCTCAACTAATATTTGACAAAGATGGCAATGGAGCCAAGATAGCCTCTTCAATAAATGATTTTGGGAAAATTGGACAGATACATGCAAAAACATGAAATTGGACCACCAACTTACACCAAAAAAATTAAAAATAAACTCAAAATGGATACAGGACTTAAACATTAGAAGGGAAACCACAAAAATACTAGAGGAATCCACAGGCAGCACAATTTCAGATATATGCAGAAAGAACTTCTTCACTGATACTGCTCCAAAGGCAATGAAAGCTAAAGAGAAAATAAACAAATGGGACTGCATCAAAATAAAAAGCTTTTGCACAGCAAAAGAAACCATCAACCAAACAATAAGAAAGATCACTGTATGGGAGAACATATTTGCAAATGTTTTCACTGATAAAGGTCTAGTCTCCAAAATCTACAGCCAACTTATACAACTTAATGAAAGGAAGATTAAATGATCCAATAAAAAAGTGGGCAACGGACTAAATAGAACCTTTTCGAAAGATGACAGAAGGAAGGCCAAGAGACACATGAAAACATGTTCAAAGTCAGTAATCATCTGAGAGATGCATATCAAAACGACAATGTGATACCATCTTACACCAGTCAGAATGGCAATCATCAACAAATCAAAAAACGACAAGTGTTGACGAAGATGTGGAGAAAAAGGAACCCTTGTGCACTGTTGGTGGGAATGCAGACTGGTGCAGCCACTGTGGAGAACAGTATGGAGTTTCCTCAAAAAACTAAAAATGGATCTCCCATTTGACCCTGTAATCCCACTCTTAGGAATTTATCCTAAGAAATCCCAAATACCAATCAGAAAGGATTTATGCACCCCTATGTTCATAGCAGCACAATTTACAATAGCTACAATTTGGAAACAGCCTAGGTGCCCGTCAGCAGATGAGTGGATCAGAAAACTGTGGTACATCTGCACAATGGAATTCTATACTGCCATTAAAAAGAAGGAATTCTCACCATTTGCAGCAACCTGGATGGAACTGGAGAGCCTTATGCTTAGTGAAATAAGCCAGTCAATGAGGGAGAAACATCACATGATCTCACTCATTGGTGGACAATAAAGAACATTTTAAACTGATGTACAAAAGGATAGATACAGAGGCAGTAAAGCCTCAAACAGAATGTGAAATTATAGCAGGAAGATTAAAGTTAGGTGGGGTAGATGGGAGATCAATCAAGGGACTTGTATGCATGCATATAAGCATAACCAATGAACAAAGACACTGGGGGGGTTGGGGTATGCCTGGGTGGGAGAGGGGGCATGGGGAGACATGTATAAAAAATTAATAAAAAAAAAGAAAAAGAAAAAGACAAATTTGAAGATATTGAAATAACAAAAATGATATGTTCCTTCAGCCTTCATTTTTTTCTATCATAGAGAGATATTAATTTCACTTGCTATTTTCATATGAAATATTATGGGAGAAAATTAAAGAGCTATAAAACTTTACAGAAGAGATCATCATTCAGAAAAGAAGAAATAGTAGCAACTGAGCAGCAAGACTTTGGATAAGTAATTTTTTAAACTTGTTTTCATGTAGAGTTGACAATAAAAGCCCAGTGTTTTATAAAATATACCCCAAACAGTTTTGAAAAGGATACATTTATTTTTTGTTGTTAATTCTCACCTGAGAATATTTTTTCCATTGATTTTTACAGAGAGTGGGAGATAGGGTGAGAGAGAGAGAGAAACATCCATGTGATAGAGATACAATCGATTGGTTACCACCCGTACGCATCTCAACCCAGGTATGTGTTCTTATTTTTATTAATTTTTTATACATATTTCCCCATTACCCCCCAACCTCACAGGCATAACCCAACCTCCCAGTGTCTATGTTCATTGCTTATGCTTATATGCATGCATACAAGTCCTTTGATTGATCTCTTATCTACCTCACCTAACTTTAATCTTCCTGATGTAATTTCACAGTCTGTTTGAAGCTTTACTGTCTCTGTATCTATCCTTTTGTTCATCAGTTTATAATGTTCTTTATTATCCAACAATGAGTGAGATCATGTGATGTTTATCTTTCACAGACTGGCTTATTTCACTAATCATAAGACTCTCCAGTTCCATCCAGGTTGCTGCAAATGGTAAGAATTCCTTCTTTATTATGGCAGCATAGAATTCCATTGTGTAGATGTACCACAGTTTTCTGATCCACTCATCTGCTAACGGGCACGTAGGCTGTTTCCAAATTGTAGGTATTGTAAATTGGGCTGCTATGAATATAGGGCTGCATAAATCCTTTCTGACTGGTGTTTGTGATTTCTTAGGATAAATTCCTAAGAGTGGGATTACAGAGTCAAATGGGAGATCCATTTTTAGTTTTTTGAGGAAACTCCATACTGTTCAAAACAGTGGCTGCACCAGTCTGCATTCCCACCAACAGTGGACAAGGGTTCCTTTTTCTCCGCATCCTCGCCAATACTTATCCTTTGTTGATTTGTTGATGATTGCCATTCTGATAGGTGTAAGATGGTATCGCATTGTCGTTTTGATTTGCATCTCTTGGATGATTACTAACTTTGAACATGTTTTCATGTCTCTCTTGGCCTTCCTTCTGTCGTCTTTTGAAAAGGTTCTATTTAGGTCTGTTGACCATTACTTTATTGGATCATTTATCTTCCTTTTATTAAGTTGTATAGTTGGCTGTAGATTTTGGAGATTAAACCTTTATCAGTGATAACATTTGCAAATATGCTCTCCCAAACAGGGATCTTTCTTGTTGTTTCGTTGATGGTTTCTTTTGCTGTGCAAAAGCTTTTTATTTTGATGTAGCCCATTTGTGTATTTTTTCTTTAGCTTCAATTGCCTTTGGAGCAGTATCAGTGAAGCAGTTCTTTCGGCGTAAATCTGAGATTGTGCTGCCTGTGGATTCCTCTAGTATTTTTATGATTTCCCTTCTAATGTTTAAGTCCTGTATCCATTTTGAGTTTATTTTTGTATTTGGTGTAAGTTGGTGGTCCAGTTTCATTTTTTTGCATGTATCTGTCCAATTTTTCCAACACCATTTATTGAAGAGGCTATCTTGGCTCCATTGAATGTTCATGCCATCTTTATCAAATATTAGTTGAGCATAGTGGTTTGGGTGGATATCTGGGTTCTCT